>JAJIBD010032700.1:0-25938 GCA_021461705.1 Cryptotis parvus | reverse complement strand
AAGAACAGAAACAAAATAAATGACTGACTGAACAGACATGGTTCCGAGGAAATGAACCTTCACAGATAGTAGTTCTTGGGTCCATCTCCTCAAGTACATTACATCATTGTTAATATTAGCATGGTAGAGTTTAGGAAACTGTAAGGAAGTAGCCAAATATCAGCCTGATTTTTCTCAACCGATACTGATTCCCTTCTATTCTCCTGTAGATGGCCTTCCAGTCCAGAAGTACCAGAAATACTTTGGATGGCATGTGGCAATATTTGTCAGATTGCTCGCTTAGCAGATCGCCACCTTGGCTTTCCTTTCTCCCCTCGGGAACCTGGATGTTATCTGACACGTTGACACAGAATCCTCCAGCGCTCGGCGGAGAGCAACTGCTGCTTATTGCATTCCGATCTGTCCCGGCTGATTGGCTTCAGGAATAAATAATCAGACTGTAATTCAATGAGTTACAGGTTTAGGAGAAGAAATGCCCTTATGGCTCAAGGCTTGAAGAGTATATTTGTTATTTAATATAAAGAGGTCGTGTACAGTGCATTTTATAAATAAACATCCTCACAATATAAACCCTAAGTGAATATAGGGAAGGTGACAAGATATTGATAAATATCCTGTAGCGCATGTAATCTAAATGTTCAAACTGATGGGTTACAACAGAGTTCAGCTTATAAATCAGGCATTTATGGCGATCTCATTCAATGTATACCTGTTTTTTCCTCTGTGCCGCCTTTGTTTTTTGAGAGGCCCAAGAATGTGAATGGTAACTATTTCTGTGCTCCTGTGTATTTAAATAAATTTATAGATAGTCTGAGAACATTTATTCCAGGATCGAGTCGCAGGGCCCCTTAAAGGCAAAGATGCAGTTTTATATATGATTTTAATGTAGAAGAGTCGTAGGAACTAGCGTAGATTCATTAAAGTTTTGTTAAATTCCAGATCTTTCAGTTAAACTCTCACTAGATTATAGTTTTCCACCCAGGCTGGAATAATACAGAGATAGATGAATGTGGGAATAGAAACCAGAAAGTTTCTAAGCCTTAGAGCAATATCTTTTGCTACCCCTAAAACCCTCTCCTTCTCCTGCAGCAGATTATTACAAGATCGTACTTCCCAATAGATGTGCCTTTCTTTCAGAAAGTCTCTCATGATTTCTTCCTAACAATGGCCATTATCTCCGTAAGCACTGGAATTAGATGGGGCAACCATCAGGTTCCTGTATACCTGGTACGTCTTTCTGCATTGTATGCCACAACACAAGTCTTTTCTCCCCATTTTCCGTAGTGCCACTACCTGGTTGATGGCTTACAGCAAGCAGCCTTATGGATGATATCTTTCCTACCTCCTAAATATGAGCAAATGATCTCCTATTCTGAGAGTGGTCATCTCCTAAATCTTAGCGTGGTTTCAGCCTCTGGCTTACTTGAGGATTTTATACGTTGTGTTCACTGATCTGGGCATATTTCCAGGCCCTGGAACAAAACATCACAGCAGGCTTCCGATAGACCATTTTCTGCGTTTTCAAAGCCCCAGATCAAAGTGCATCAAAGGAGACTCTGGGAATTAGTTCATGGTGTAACACACGCCTCTGCTATAAACGAGCCTGAAGCTCTGTTTGGGATGCATGCATTCCCTCTCCCACCAAATCGCCAGTACCTTATTGGGATTTATTTAGGGAGAGCCTCCTGGCCTCTGCTTATTGCCTAGTTCTCACCAGTTTCTTCACATATCTTTCGCCTGCACCTAAGAAATTCTCATCATCTCTCTCTGTTAGATTTCTCGAAGCAAGATAATTATAACGGACTGGGAATCACCAGTAATAACTCCCTTAAGAATCACCCCCTTTCGTTAAAGCTCTAACTCAAACACAGTCGGTGATTCTGAGGTATGGGCCCCAAACAACTGAGTGGTGGAGCCATACAATCTCAGCTTGATTGCGTGGGAACCATAATCTGGGCCAACAACAGGAAATGCGATTATGTCTGTAAATAGTTAATGAAACCCTGAATCTGATCCCCAGAGCCTTGTGCTTTGAACTGGTCCAGAAACAGCGCAGCAGCCAGCTGCATAGTTTTGAAGTAGATTCCGGACTGTGTTCTCAACATGCAGTCCCACACTCTGTTTAGCAATCATCATCATCCATTGCATCCTTCCTCCTGATCTTCAATGCAAATCATGGTTGTTCTGAGATGAATATAGGCCTAAAACAAAATTATATTCAACAACAGAAAAGTGAATGAACTCTTATTATGATGGAAGGTCTTATGGCCAATGGTTCATGGATCTTGAAAAGAGTGTGAGGAAAAGCTCCTTCCAATAAAAGACTTTGAGATAGTATCAACAAGAGGTTCATAGAGAGAGAGAGAAAAAGTGAGAGAGGAGAAATACAGTAGAAGAGGCACCTGTAGATACTGGTATTATATGCTAAGTAATTATGAGTGGATGAAATGAATTATCATACTGAAACAAACAAACTATGAAATAGGTTTGTAATTATATATCTGAACATAATAACACGTGAAGAAATAGAAAAATAATACAGATTCACAAAGTGGATGTTAAAGAGGTTCAGGAGCATGCCTTCAACCAAAAAAAAGGACCTCGTAAGTTACTATATGGCAAGTTATAAAACATTGGGTTTATTTATCTTATTATCTGTATAGGCCAACCTTCATGTCTTTATGGAAATGAAAATAAAATTTTGTGAGGAACAAAATTTTACTATGAGTTAATACCAAGTAATGGAAATCAAGTTGGGTTTCCAATCAGTGATCCATCACTTTCAGTCCCTGAGAAGCTTTCTAGAGTAAAAGTAAAGTACAAGAAGTGTAACCACTTTCGCTGATCAAAGTGAGGTTGCTTGGCAGGCCTCTGATTCCTGGAGTCCACTTTACGATGAGCATATGTTGGCCCCAGCCTCAATGAGCCTTAAATCACTGAAGTTGCTCAAACTGGTAAAAGAAAGATAACAATCTAATGTCAGTGGGTTAGAAAAGAGGTGGACAGCTATCTTCCAGATAATTTCCAGCTTGGTCGTGGCCAAGACCATCATTGCTCATCAACATTGGGGTTGGCTGATGGTTCAACTAGGTTCCAGGTGGCATGGAAGTGGGTAGTCCCATAAAAGCCTTGTTTCTCTCTTGGGTGGACCAGTTCTGTTTGATTAACAAGCAGGTGTGAGTGAGAGAAAAGGTAAAAGGTGGCTTTTGCGGAGAATTTAGATAATCATGTTTCAGAAATGAGGACCACTTAGCAGAAAGGGAAATTTCATGCTAGCATGTTAACCGCAGGCCCCCATGTTCTCCTCAATAAGAGCAGAGAAAGGGGGAAAATATGCCCTCTGCACAAATAGATGTGGCCCGATATTAAATACAATAGGTGGAAGCGCTTTATTCCTCGGTAATGCAAACAATCAGGTTCTGATCCTCCCTGGCATTCTGATATGGTTATTGAGAAATTACTGGTGGAGGAATTTGTGAAAGTAAAGAGCCAGAAAGTAACCCTGAGACGCTTCGGTGTGAATCCAAAAAGCAAAAAAAAAAAAAGATGGGCCTGAGTTTATATAGCTGTAGAGCATTTATATGCCAAGCTGTTCACCAGTTTCTGATTTCCTGCATCCGATATGTGGGATCCCAAATACTGAATCACAGAGTTTAAAGGAACCCTATAAACGCCAAGTGTAATTCTCTCAAAAAAAAGACAAAATTTGGGTCTAAACAATGTGAATAGTCTGAAAGATTTGGATCAGCTGCGGTTTGAAATGCGTGGAGCCAGGTTTCATTGCTCAGACGCTTGAACTTTAACGAGTGCTAACGGGCTCCGCCAGCGTGGTTGTGTGGGTGTAGTGTACCTGGGCAGGAACCCAGCTTTGAGTCTTCGTGGGTGTGGCTTTTGAGCCACTTCTCTGCAGTATACCTGGTGGTACTCCTAGTTGTAGCCTCTAATGATGCTTCAACTCTGAGTGGTCTGTAATGCAGGGTGCCGTGCCTCAAAACTGGCTCTTCCTCTCCTTGAATGATTGCAGCTGGAAAAATTGTTATAGAGCTTCCTGGCTGCGCGTGCAGGCCCAGCTGGCGCCCCTGGGTCCCGTTGAGAGCATAGGGAAGGGGGCAGGCGGCGGGTCTGGGCCCGCCTGGAGAGGAAAGCCTCACCAGGCCTCTGGGCCTCAAGTTGCTAGCTTCCCGGCGCTGCCAGCTGGATTACGCGGCAGTTCGAGCTACTTTCACAAAATTCTCGCGGGCCTGTTGCTGTTGCTGCCGCCAGGCCGTCTGCTATCGCTTGGCGCCCTGATGGGCGAGTGCTGCGATTTGGGCGGGGGCTCCGGCTGCAGGCGGCCGTCGTCGGTGCCTCGTCCGCCATCTCTCTTCCAGGAGGCGTCAGCGTGGACGGGCGTAACCCCACCGATCGCCCCTTGGTAGCGTCCAGCTCCCCAGTCCCTCCCCGCCTGCGGCGCGCCTTTCCCTGGCGCGCGGGTCGTCATTAGTCGGCTCTGCTGCCGTCCCCTTCCTGGGTGAGGACCGCCCCAGCGCGAACACGGTAGCTCCCGGCCTCCTGGAGCCCTGAGGATGTAGAACGGGTAGATGACTTCTGCGATAGACTGCGGACTCCGCGGGCTCGTGGTAACGTTTACCTCAAATTGAATGCACACCGCACGCTGACTACCTTTCTTTGGGTTATATCTTCTTTAGCTTTGGGGGTCGCACCTAAGAATCAATAGTCTTCAAACTATCGGTCTGACTCCTATATTACTTCTTTCTCTACATTTTGTAACAGGACAGACCCATTGTACTCAGATATCGTGGGCTTCCTCCAGTGTTGGGAGGACCGCAGGGAGGCACACGGTGGTTCTGGGGAGACATGAGGGCGCAGCTGGGAAAACCAGCCCAAGGCACGGTGGATGCGGCCCTGCCTCTTTGAGCCACGGTCCTTGACCGTGTAGATTTGAATTCTGTAAGCCTATGTGCTAATACAGTACTCCAGTCTGAGAGGTTGATCGCATGGACTTTGGAAAACAAATTCAAGCTTGCTTTGTATACTGATCAATTTATTTACATGTTACTTTCACTAAATCACTTGACTTCTGGATGTTTTCTTGACCGTAAGATTATACTGACAAATACCTATCAAGAAGGATTTTGTAGCAAATAGGGACAAGTATATAAATGGCATCTCAAACTCAGGCACAAAAAAATATATACATTTTAGAGAGTTTCAAATTTTAATTGGATTAATATGTTTGCTTGCTTAGGACCACACCTGGCAGTTCTCTGGCTCACCCTTGGCCTCAAAAGCCTGGGTTATCACCTCACAGGCTTGGGAGACAGTATATGGCTTTGGTTCCTGAGGCAAGGCAGATGCCGTGGCTTTGGTCTACTGTCTCGGCCCAGGGGCTTCTTACTTGTTTTGCTTTGGGCCACACCTGGGATGGATCAGGGTGTTAGCCTCCATCATTACTGAAGGTGCTCAGGAGGCCACAGGTGCTAGGGATTGAAACCCAAGTAGTTCTCATGGGCAAACGGGTCAAATTTAGTTAGGTAAAGTACAGCTGTGTAAAGGCCTTATGCACTGTCATCACTTAGCCCCAAAATGAGGACTTCCTCTCTCTCTCTCTCTCTCTCTCTCTCTCTCTTTGTCTGTCTCTCTCCCCCTCCTCTTTATATATTTTTTTTCTTCCTTCCTTCCTTTCTTTTCTCTCCCTCTCCTCTCTTCTCTCTCACTCAGCCACTACGGCCACACACACACACACACACACACACACACATGTATACACACACACATACCCAGCGATACTAGGTGCTACTCCTTGGTTCTGTACTCAGGAATTACTTCCTGGTCCATGGGGCGGATCAAACCTGGATTGGTTGCATGCAAGGCAAATGTCCTACCAGCTGTATTATTGCCCCCACTTAATAAGAGGACTTAAAAAACAACTTTTGGGATCAGGTGCAGTTTCAAGCAGCCTGGTATTTGCTCTCGCATGTGTGAAACCTTCCACTAAACTTCCTTGGTTTCATAAACACTACAAGCTTCCTTGCTTCCTTGCCAAATCAAAACGCCTAAATTTTTCCTGTTCTAACGATACATTTCGACGCCTCTCCTTTACTCGCACAGCCACTGGGTGTTCTCCTTCCTTCAGTTAATCTGTGTTTGAGGCCTCGTTTGTGTAGTAGGAAGATCAAATGTATTTCACCTGTTCCATTATGTTAGCCTCCTGGGTAAGTGGGAATTCACATCTCTTTCATCTGAGTCAATTTGGCACAGCCCCTGCTTTAAGAGAATAGAATAAATTTTCTTAAGTTAAAATACTATATTGCATTGATTCTGGCATTAGCTTCCATGTAAATTAAAAGAAATGTGACAGGCATTAGAACCCTGAAAATAGCTAGGCAGGCAAAGTACAGATGAGTAATGGTATGGGCAGCTTTAATATATATTTAAAGTAGATTTATTATTAGTTATACATATACTATTATTATTATTGTTTTGCTTTTGGGCCGCTGACCTAGTTTTTCTAGGGGTTACCCTGGTTTGGTCTAGGAATTACTCCTGGTGGTGCTTACAAACCATATGGGATGCCGAGGATCAAGCCTGGGTCGAAGCCACGTAAGTAAAAGCTGCTTAGTGAAAACAGTGTAACTCGAAGGAACTACACTTTCAATTTCTTTTTATACACTTCGTGTTTATGTGTGTGTGTGTGTGTGTGTGTGTGTGTTTAATAAACACACTCAGCGATGCTCAGGCTTTACATTCCTGGTTCTGCACCCCAGAATTACTTCTGGGCAGTGCTCAGGACTGTATGGGGATGCCAGGATCGAACCCGGTCGGCAGCGTGCAAGGGACTCCTACTCCAGTAAAACGTCACTCTGGTCCAATATACTTTGAATTTTAAGAGAATGGACGTGTGGGCTGGAGAGACAGCTCAGTGGTTTGAACACGTGCTTTGCACATTGTAGGCCGAGGTTAGATCTCAATATAGTGCCCTGAGCACTGCTGGTCAAATTCCCCAAATTCCAATAAGTGTGGCACACACACAGCCCGCACCCCACACACACATTACTTTCAAACACTCAGGCAATTCCAAAACAAACGAACAAATGAATAATGAAGGTTAGCTGTGGCTGCGTGGCATACTAAAGCACATGAGGGGACCCAGGCCTGAACCCCAACACCACAAAACAGCCAGAAGGAAACAAACAAGATGGGTGTAATGGAGCTAATTTCCTTCTGTAAATCCATCTTGTTTCCTATACTACTGTTGTTATTATGTTTATTTATATGCTTTGTTTATTTAAACACCGACTTATAGAAAACAGAACTAATTCAGGCCAGTGATAGTACAGTGGGTGGCATCTGCTTTTATTTAGCCGATCAGTGTGTGTCCCTGGTATTCCTTATGGTCCCCTAAACCCGCCAGTAGTGACCTCTGAAGAGAGCCAGGAGTAAGCCTCCCAGCAACAGTTTAGACCACCTCCCCAGAAAACAAACAAAAATAGCACACCAGTGGGTGACAGTCAACCCTGCTAATACCTTCCTGGAAACCAAAACAAAAAATTATTTAGGTATTTTAGGTAATCTAACCAGCATTTAAGTAACTACACACATTAAGTTACTGGCCTTGAAAATAATAATTGATTGAACTATTACAGTTTATCATAGCAAAATTTATTTCATAATTAACTCGCTACTTGTTTTAGGATTATAAAAATAAATATGAGCTAGCCAGGATGATAGCTTTCTAGAGGGGCATCCTCAACATGTGATCCCAGTATCACTGGGAACTGGCCCACCCTTCCTGCAAAATAATAATTAAAAAGTATGTGTTTGATATCTGATTATGCCTGGGGTATCGCTATTATTTTAAAAAATGGAAGAAACCCTCCTGATTTATATGAGAAACAGGAACCTGGAAGATCAAAAGCAGCAAATAGAAACTCTATAAAACTATAGGATTAAAAACTTTACAGCAATTCCAGAAACTGTAATAAACATATTACTCACTTTCGGGAACTGGAGAAATTGGCAGTGGTGAGTTGCTGGTCCATGCCTGTGTGTACCCAAAGCCCAGCTCAGTTCCATCAGCACAGCTCCCCTGAGCAAGGTGGGCTTTCGGGTCCTGAGGCTCCCAGTCCTCTGGGGTGGCTCCTCCTGGTCATCCCCAACACTGCACCGAGGGCAAGTGCCTTAGCATACACCGGTGAGTCCCAGGAGCGGCTCCCAGGTCCCCAGATGCTCATTGAGTAGCCCTCCCGCACACACACACAGGCTTGCCTCTTGCCAAGTGTTATAATAAATGAGAGAACGTAGAGTGCTTTGCTGCTGTAACTCATCTTGCTCAGGGTGCACTTCCTAAACTTCCCGTAGTTTTCTATTCTAATTTTTGAGCAGCCATCAATATTTAACATTAACCCTAAGGCTGGTTTCAAAGCTGGTAGGGGACCCAAACATAAATAAAGCTGCACAAATAATTAAAACATTTTTACAATTATTTTTGGTTAATAACAGATTAATGAATAAATAAAAATTTTGTCTCACTGTTGTCGGAAATCACTCTCTCTTCATAGAGAGAAGTAATTATTCTCAATAATAATTTTTTTTATGGGGCGGAGCGAGAGCAGCCCAAAAAGCAGGTGTAGGGCATTTTTCTGCACGCGGCTTCAGTCTTACATGGTCTGCCCGATCCCCGGCATCCCATATGGTTCCCCAAGCACCGCCAGGAGTAATTCTGAGTGCAGGTTCAGGAAGTCCCCTGAGCATTGCCGGAGGACTCCAAAAAAAAAAGAAAAATAATAATTTTTCTTTTTCAAATTTGAGCCAGCATCTGGCAGTCCTCAGGGCTTATTCTCAATTTATTTTAGGGATCACTCCTGGTGGGGACCCGGGATCATATAGGGTGCCTGATTTGAACCCTATTGCCCCAGAGTAAGGCAAACACCTACCAGCGAGCAGGTGTGTTATCAGTTTCACCCCTATTTTCTTTTTTTCTTTATTATTATTTTATTTTATTTATTTTTAAAATTTTTATTTATTTTTTTAATTTTATTACACCACTTTTTAGACATACATTGCAAATTTAATGCTCGGGTTTTGGTTCTTACAGTGTTCCAAATACCCATCCCTCCCACCTGGAACTCCATCTCCCATCACCAATGTCCCCACCCTCTCCTATACCCCTCCTCCAGCTCTCCAATTACTTGGCGGTTCTGTATATCTTTCTCTCTCTCTCTCTATCTCTCCTCCCCACCTACCTTTCCTACACATCAGAATGCAGCACATTAAAGGACATAACTGTTTCCACTAGTTTGATGGACCTCGTGGCCACAAAGCCACAAACTTAGGGGCCTCATGGTCAGCCGACAGCAAAAATGGTGGCTAATGTGGTGGGTGAGTTTCATCCGGCTGCTTCGGGAACCCCTCAGAGGTGTATGAGTTAACTTTTAAAACCATCCGTCCTCCTGGGGGCCTCTCATGGTCAGCTGAGGCTAGAGGAGAGCCAAGTTCCAGTTCCCCCAACTGCATGAGGCTCTGCATGATGTATGGTCGCCCCAGGGCAGCTCTTGGGCGGGGCAACGGACTGGGACAAATGGAGAGGGAAGGGGCGACCCCAGCTCGGTCTGATAATACCGTGTTCCCACTTCCTGGGAGCTGCCACAGTGGCTCAAATTTTGGTCTGTTAATCTGGGTCTTGAGGTGAGCGTCTACTCCGAGGCGGGCTCTATGTGCTGCAGCATCAGACAGCAAAATGGCGTAATGTGGTAAGTGAGTCCCATCCAGCTGCTTCCGGGACCCTAGAGGTGATAAACAATACCCAAAACCCATCTGTCCCTCTTGGGGGGCACATGGTCAGCTGAGCCAGGAGAGCCGAGTTCCAGCTCCCACAGGGACTGGGGAGCACGCTCTAGGTAGAAGACTCCTGGGTAGGGGCCGGATAAAAAAATGGAGAGGGGAAGGTCTTTTATTATTATTTTATTACACCCCCTTTTAGACGATAAAGAAGATGCCCATAAGCTTAGTTTTGGCTCTACATTGGTTCAACACCCATCCCTCACACCATGCATATCTCCCACCACCAATATGTCCACCACCTTCCTGGCAGGTCTATATCTCCTTTCTCTCTTTCTCTCCTCCACCTTTACCTTCTACACATCGAAATGTAGTACTATTCTAGGACATGATTGGAACCACTAGTTTGATAGCCGCATGTCCGGACAGCTAAAATGGCAGCTAGTGTGGTAGGCGAGTCTCATCCAGCTGCTTCCTGGGCCCCAGAGGTGATGGGCCAACACTCAAAGCCCATCTGTCCCTCTAGGGAGCCTCATGGTCAGCCGGGCTAGGGAGAGCTGAATGCCAGCCCTCCTGGTTGTTTCTGAGGCTCTGCATGATATGGCTGGTCACCCCAGCTGACCCCTACTTTTCAATCATTGTGAAGACTAGAGAGTCATGAATTCAAGTTATTTGTTTATTTTCCTTTCCAGATCAAACATTATTCAAAGTAGTAATCAAGTCGCCTCACCTAAAGAATTAGTCCCGTATTCATGCGGCCTAAGCCATTGGACAGGGAATGACGGGACATTTTTGGTGCGATACAGGATGTATGAAAGTGTGAGTGAAGGGCTGAAGATTGAAGTTTTACGGGCGTATGAACACGGCTCAGTCTCCATACATTCTGGAAGGTGAGTTGTCACTGCGACCCTGAGCGGCCTTTAGTGTGGACTCTCCGTCAGGAAGGCTGTAACCACTTGAATCACTGTAGCAGTTTATTATTATTTATGATTATATTGGTATTATTATTGGTGTATTTGATATGCCAAAAACCATTCCCACCTGAAGGGAATGGTTTGAGGCTCTTTATGTTCCTGGAGCAAGCAGATGCCCTTGGGGCTACACTAGCATGTGACAGGACATATGAGATATCTCTAGTGCCGCAAAGCCAATGGGTGAACAACGTGGAAGACAAGTGACAAGTAATTATTATTATTATTACTATTACTATTATTATTATTGTTATTACTACTACTACTACTACTATTAATTTTTTAATTGAATCACCATGAGATATGCAGTTACAAACTTGTTCACGATCGGGTGATTGGGTTTCAGTCCAACACCATCCCTTCACCAGTGTACATCTCCCACCATCATTGTGCCTGGGCCACCCATCCCATCCCCTGCAGCCTTCCTCCACAGCACGTCCTCTCTCTCTCTCTCTCTCTCTCTCTCTATCTATCTATCTATCTATCTATCTATCTATCTATCTATCTCTCTCTCTCTCTCTCTGTCTCTCTGTCTCTCTGTCTCTCTCTCTCTCTCCCCCTTCTTCCCCCCCCTCTTCCTGCTCTCATTTCTTCTGGGCACTCATTTCTTCTCATTTCTCATTTCTTCTCATAGCTTCTTCTTCTAGCTTGCAATACAGGAACTGAAAGGTTATCACGTATATCCTTGACCCTTTCAGTGCGCAGTCCTTGTCGAGTGATCATCTCCAGCTATCACTGACGTAGCAGTCCCTTCTCAGTCCTAACCCTGCTCTTCTTCAGCCTCTGCTGTCGCCCTGCCCCTCCCCACCCCCAACTTGTGGCAGGCTTCCACAGTGGGACTAGTCCTCCTGTAACTAGCCCTCCATAACAGAGAGAGTTATGGTCTGCAACTTTCTGGAGCTAGTTTAACCTGAGAATTTGAAAGGAAAGGAATTTAAAGCATTTAACGAGCTGTAAATAATGTTTTTAATGATGGTGTGTTTATTCAGGTAGTTCTCCATTCCTGTGCATAGCTACATGTTTCCATTGAGTCTTTGCCTTCCTTCTAACTTTTTAATGATAACATTCTAGTGATTACTTCTTCCAACTTTTTTTTTTTTTTTTTGGGTCACACCGGCGATGCTCAGGGGGTTACTCCTGGCTCTGCACTCAGGAATTACTCCTGGTGGTGCTCGGGGACCATATCGGATGCTGGGATCGAACCGGGCTGGCCTGTGCCGGCCGCGTGCAAGGCAAACGCCCTACCCGGCTGGGCTATCGCTCCGCCCCTCTTCCAACTTTTGAATATCTGAAAAGGATTTTTCTTTTATTGATGAAAGACAGTTTTTCTTTTTTTTTTCCTTTTTAAAATTTTTAAAGTATTTTATTATACCACCGTGAGATATACAAATAAAAAGATATACAATTAAAAAGTTCATGTTTGGTTTTGGTCATACAGTGTTTCAGCACCCATCCCTCCACCAGTGCCCATCTCCCACCACCAACATCCCCGGTTCCTCCCCCTCCCCAGCCCTGCTCCATGGCAGGTTCTTATTTGAAAGACAGTTTTTCTAGTTATAAACAGTTTTAATTTTTTCCCATTCGTACTTTTAAAATGTCCCACTGTCTCAGGGCCAGAGAGACATTACAGTGAGTAAGGTGTTTGCCGTGAACTCACCCAACCTAGCCTGATCCCTCAGCACTCTGGGAGTGCTCCCTGAACATGGACCCAGGTGGACCCACTGATCCCTGCTGGTGTGGCCCAACATCCCCCACAAAAGCAATTTTTTTGTTATGTTCCTCAGCATTTTCTAAGTCATTAGAAATGAATTTGTCTGCTGTTGGCCCTAGTTTGTCTAACGACTTTGTGGCTGGGAGGGAGGAGGGAACGCGTATGGTTCTCACATGTCCACTTCCTGGCCAATGTGTGTAGAGAAGATTGTCCCTGCCTGGATGGCCTGGAATTCACCAAGAGGCTGTCCCTTGCTCTCAGCAAGCAGAAACCCCCTTGCTGTTGTGTTTGTTGCATGTTGTGCTGGAGTGGGGCATTGTTTGTATTTTGCTGCCGTAGGACCAGTATACCATGAGTACTGCGTGTGTCCGAAGGAGGATCCTCAGGCCTGGCAGAAAACTCTCGCGTGCCCAACCAACGAACCCCAGATTGAGAAAGATTTTGCTCCTTTTCCCAGCATCAATCTCCAGCAGATGCTAAATGAAGTTCCAGCCAGGTTTGGGGGTGAAAGGCGCCATGTAACCATTACACAATTCTCAATAACCGCATCTTCCGAAGAAATCTAGGGAAATACACAGACTTCAAAATGTTCTCCGATGAGATTTTGCTGTCACTGGCAAGAAAGGTATGAGATTGAATAAAATGGTTGCAAGATAATATGATTTATTTTATCATATTATGTACTACTTAGAATAATAGTGCCAAGGGTGAAAATGGGCCTAACTGCTTAGAATAAGGGATGAAATGAGTTTAACAAGGGGTGAAATGATCTCACTACCTAGAATGATAGTGACAAGGGCTGGAAAGAATAATAATGACCAGGATGGAAATGGGTCTCAGCCTCTTAGGAGAGCTCCCACTGGACGTGAGTCAGCAACAGAGCACCTTGCCCTGGGAGGCCCTGGGTCCAATTCCTGAAACTTGCCCCCTCCCCATCAAAACCTCATCTAAGTGTTGTAAGTTCTCCACTTTTGGAATCTCTCATCTAATTATTTTTTGGGGAGTTGGAGGTGGGAGTGGTTTTAGATCATGCCTGAGAGCATTCAAGGATTATCCTGGCTGTGTTCAGAATACCATGTGGTGCTGGGGTTCGAATTTAGGGGCCTCACATATGCAAAGTTTGTGCTCAGCTTATTGAACTACCTCTCCAGTCCCTCTTTCCTTCAATTGTGTGTGTTTTGTGAGTATGTGTGTGTGTGTGTGTGTGTGTGTGTGTGTCTGTTGTCTGTCTGTCTGTCTCTGTCTGTCTGTCTGAGTTAGGTCCACCTGACCATGTTCAGGGTTTAATCCTGGCTCTGTGCTCAGGGATCACTCCTGGTGGTGCTCAGGAACGATATGCAGGAGACCAAACTGGACTTGTCCTGAGGTCAATACTTGGCTCTGATGGACAATGGCAACCTCTGGTCACGTCTTCAAACACCTTCTGTTCACTATATCACTTTATTCTCTGTAGCTGTTTTCTTCTTACCCATCTCAGAAGAATTTGAACTTAGGATATATTTTCCTTGTCTTGCTGTAAGTACTTTAAAAGATAGTGTGTGTTACATCTGTGAAGCTTGGGCAGATTATTTGCTACATAAAATGACAGGTTATGGGTGCCTGGGAGATAGGTAAACTTTGCATGAGGCTGACCTAGGTTTAATCCCTGGTACCACATATGGTTCCCTGAGCACCAGGGTAAGCCTGAGCACAGCCAGGTATGGTCCCCAAACCAACAAAACAAAATAAAACATCAGATTATTTTGTATTGGTACATAGTGAATATAACAAAAACACAGAAGCCCTAACATCTGCGAACAGACACCCACCCCCTATGGTCATCACTTGTCCTGGCCTCTGGGGTGTGGAAGGACTATGGTCTTCCAGACATTGAAGTCTGATTTACCCTCTTGGGCAGCAATGAGAATAATTTTACTGTTTGTGGGAATGAAACCTGCTTCCGCTTCTATGGAAAAGGGTATAGATATCTCAAAATTAAAACCAGAACTCTCATATTGCCCAGAGACTTCAGTCCTTGCACATATTGCAAAACACAAAAACATTAACTAGAAAAGATAAATGCGGGCCGGAGGGCGATAGCCCAGCGGGTAGGGCGTTTGCTTGCAGCGCTGCCGGCCCATGCCGCCCTGGTTCAACCCCCGGCATCCCATATGGTCCCCGAGCACCACCAGGAGTAATTCCTGAGTGCAGAGCCAGGAGTAACCCTGAGCATCGCTGGTGTGACCCAAAAAGCAAAAAGAAAAAAAAGGAAAAAAAAAAAAAAAGGAAAAAAAAGATAAATGCACATGTGTATTCATCATCACGCTATTGGCAATAGCGATGATCTGAAAACAACCCAACGTCTCAATGACAGATGGGTGAATGAAGAGGTTGTGGTACATATGTGTATATGTATCAATAGAATGCAGCCTAGGTATAAGAGAAGATGAAATCGTGCCCTTTGCTACAACTTGAGTGGTGCTAGACGTGGAACTGAATTAGTCAGAGGGGGAAGGTCAGGCACCGGATGAGGACACTCATGATTGGTTGTGACATATAAACAACACAAAGGGAGGAATGCCGCTGTCTGAGGACAAGACTCCTTTGGACTTTGCATACAGATCTGAGGTTACCAAGTGCGGAGACGGGGGGGGGGAACAAGAGCAAGCTAGAAGTGACAGGACAGTGGTGAGGGAGCACCCTGGCGGTTGTAGGTGGGCAAGAACTTCCCAGACGCATGAACATAAGTGCTGTTTAAACAGTTTTATCTCAACTGCAGCCACGAAACATGCTCTTGGCCCCACAAAGACTTTGCTGCCTCTACACCCCAGCACCCCTCCTCCCGGTTCAGCCCCCTTGCTCCACATTTTCTTTTTCTTTCTTTGAAATTTGTGCTACACCCAGCAGTGCTCAGGAGTGATTCCTGGTTCTGCGCTCAAGGATAGCTCTAGTGGGGCTTGGGAATCATATGGGATGCTGGGAATGGAAAACAAGTCAGCTGTGTGCAGAAGCAATTCCTACCCACTGCAGTATTGCTCCAGTTCCCGCTTCCATATTTTTGAAAATTTGTGTTTTGGCAAAGAGGAGGGCACACGGGGCTGGGATCAAACTGAGGGCCGTGTCTCGACACGCATGTTCCTTTGAGTTGCCTCCCAGCCCAGCACATTTGCAACACTTAGGAAGAGTGCTACTGTTCTTCCTTCTTCCCCTGACCATACAAAGTAAGGGTGAAAGAGGATAGTTGTGTCTGGTTTTTTTTTACCAAGTTTCTTAAACCAAGAGCCAACTTTGCTGTATGAGTGATACTTTCCTAAGTTTGCTGACCATGTAGCTCTAGTCAGTTCTTATTTTAAATAGCCTTCCTCATTCTACCAGCCACAGTAGGAGCATATGAACATGTCATGGGTGCCTGGTCCTCTAGGCAAACCTGTATATCGGATTCGGCTGTCTTCCCTGCGTTGTTGCTGGTTCACGCTGCTCTATTCTATATCTTAGGCTCACGTTCCTGCCAGAGTGCGAGAGTATCATGGTTCAGCATCTACTCATGCTCATGTTCGAACCGACACACTCAAACTAGGCACACACGGTGACACTGGGTAAACATATGGCCTTCAACTTGCACTACAGGCTTCTAAGCCTGTATCCTGGTTTTACAGATATGAATCTGTTTCTGTCTTCCTTATCCTTGATCTGATTCTGCTGATGACCTAGAAGCATTCTTTCCTCATCTGCTATTGTCAAATGCTTTTCTTTCTGAAATACTTTCTAAATCTAAAGAATTAAAATATTTAATCTCAAATCATCCCTGCACTGATGTTTATCCTTTTGTTTATTTAGGTCATTCTTCCAGATTTAGAATTTTACATTAATCTTGGAGATTGGCCCTTGGAGCATAGAAAAGCCAATGAGACTCCTGGCCCTTTACCTATCATTTCATGGTGCGGCTCTCTGGAGTCCCGAGATGTTATTCTTCCAACCTACGACATCACCCACTCCACACTTGAAGCAATGAGAGGTGTTACCAATGATCTCCCTCTCTATTCAGGGAAATACAGGTAAACGGAAGTTGGATCCTCTGAGCAAAAGCTTAGAAATAAAAGGGAAAGGGAATCTTCCTCCAGAAAGAGTATAAGTTTATATTTAAGAAACTCTTATTCTTTTCTTTATTTTTTTGTTTATTTTGTTTTGGGGCCACACCCAGCAGTGCTCAGAACTTACTCCTGGCTCTGTGCTCAGGGAACATTCCTGGTGGGCTTGAGGGACCATAAAGGATACCAGGAATAGAACCTGGGTACCCAACGTATGATCTCTCCAGCCCCACTTACTCGTATTTTCTTACCAAAGTAGAAAGCACCCTAAACTCTAATATGGTTACTTTTAGTGTGCGTGGGTGAGGGGAACCCCAAGCAGTGCGCAGGATACCCAGGGGCCTCTCAGGATGAAATTCTGCCAGCTGCTTGAGGCCATTCATTATGCAGGCCCAAGGACACATGCTGCTGGAACCCTGCAGTGCCAGGGACAACCAGGTCTGCCCCAGTGATGCTACGGATTCTTCTGGGTAACACGCAGTGATGCTCAGGAGCCATGCACTGTTGGGGTTCACACATGGTTTTTGGAGCATGCACATTAGATCCCCTAGCCTGAAAGTGGCTTCTTCTAAACCTGGGCAAAATCTAGAACAGGAGTTAAGGCACTTGCCTTGCATGGGCTGAGCCACTGGATCTACCCAACACTTACTATCCCTCATAAAAAAAAAGATTTTTCTAATCCAAAAATGAAAGATGCATGGTTTGGGCAAGTCAGGTTCATACCATAGCCGTCATCACTTGCCTTGAGTCGCCTTTTAAATTGACCACTCATAAAATCAATTTGAGGGCCGAGCGATGGCCCAGCAGGTAGGGTGTTTGCCTTGCACGGCCGGCCCATGCCGGCCCGGGTTCAATCCCCAAGCATCCCATATGGTCCCCGAGCACCGCCAGGAGTAATTCCTGAGTGCAGAGCCAGGAGAAACCCTGAGCATTGCTGGGTGTGACCCAAAAAGCAATAAATAAATAAATAAATAAATAAATAAATAAATAAATAAATAAATAAAATCGATTTGAAAATAATGTAATTGGTAAAATTGTCTCTAAATTCTCTTGTAAAGCCTTTATATAATTGAATGATGTGAGATAATTTTAAATACAATAAAATTACTCTTTAATAATTTTAAAATATAAATAATTTTAAATATAATAATTTTAAAAAATAAATAATTTTAGAATGAAAATAAAAAAAGAGTACAAGAATTAATTTTAAAATGTAAATAATTTTAAAATAAAAAATAAACTGAGATACCAAGAATTATAATAGCTGCATAATTTTGAAATTACTGCTCTGATACTTAGAGATTTTCCTCTTTCCTCATTCTGCCTCTTTTAATCCTTTAAAGTCTGAATTTCTTTGCTTCTCTTTGTAGGCATTAGATTTATGAGTATATCCTGTTATTAAACCAAATTTTTGAGCAGTAAAAACAAATCCATACATAGCTTTCTTTATATTTATAGTGGTTTAGTGGACAAGTAAGTGAAAGTGGATAATTTTTGTAAACTAAAGAGTGAAATAAAAATGGCTTTGGGGGCAGAGTGATAGTCCAATGAGTACAGCACTTGCCTTGTATGCAGCCAACCTGGGTTTGATCCTCAGCATCCCATATGGTCCCCTGAGCACCTCCAGGAGTAATTCTGGGGTACCGAGCCAGGAGAAATCCCTGAGCATCGCCGATGTGACCTAAAAAAGACAAAAAAAAAAAAAAAAAAAAAAAAGACTTTGGTGTATGCTACCAATGAATTCCTAAAAAGTATGCTAAAATAGAGACTGACCCATGCCAGTTTTTCTGTTTTGTGATATATCCCACATAGTACTACATGTATTAACTAATTTATTTGTTTATTTATTTTTGCTCTTTGGGTCACATCCAGCAATGCTCAGGGGTTACTCCTAGCTCTTTGCTCAGGAATTACTCCTGATAAAATTCAGGGGACCATATGGGATGCTGGGGATCGAACCCGGTCGCCAGCCGCATGCAAGGTAAACGCTCTACCTGCTGTGCTATCGCTCTAGCCCCATAAATTAACTAATGACCTCTCTCTAGAATAGTAGAATATGTTTTAAATGTTCCCTCCAAAATTTTCCTTTCCTAGAAAGCAAGAATATAAATATGTGTATACAGTAGATTTATATCTATATATTTTCATTTAACAACACATAGAAAAAAGTCATCTCTCTATTAAAAAATTATGGGCTCAAAATTGGGAGCGACTTTGGGACTCAAACTATGTAGGTGTTAATTTAGTTAATTCATTTGTTCTGCTTCCTTCCCTAGAAAGAAATACTGATTCATTCTTTTTAAATTGAAACGTAGGGGCCAAAGCGATAGCACAGCGGGTAGGGCATTTGCCTTGCACGCCCACCTGGGTTCAATTCCTGGCATCCCATATGGTCCCCCAAGCACTGCCAGGAGTAATTCCTGAGTGAAGAGCCAGGAGTAACCCCTGAGCATTGCTGGGTGTGACCCAAAAAGCCAAAAAAAAAATTACAAATATCTCAGGCAAATTCAAACTCAATGCCATATTTTTTTAACAGCATGTACTCTAGAAGATGAATTAATGATAAAAGAACTTGAACATCCTAAATGGCCGGGTAGGTTAGAGATACCATTACCAGGTGCTAGAGTGATAGTACAGCTGTAGGGTGCCGTCTTGCGCATCGCTGACCTGGGTCTGCTCCTCGGCATCCCATATGGTCCCCCGAGCACCACCAGGACTGATTCCTAAGTTAAGAGCCAGAAATAATCCCTGAGCACCATAGGAGTTATTCCTTTTATTTTAATTATTAATGATTCCTTTTATTACCCAAAAGCAAAGAGAAAGAGAGAGAGATACTTACCATGCAACAAGTGTGAAGTTCATCATCATATGTTTTATGCTTTCAAACTTCTAGGACCTTCCTGGATCAATAAAACAGAGAAAGCTTTCTTCAGAGGCAGGGACAGCCGTGAGGAGAGGCTCCAGCTGGCGCAGCTGTCCAAGGAAAACCCGCAGCTCCTGGATGCCGGAATTACAGGGTATTTCTTTTTCCAAGAGAAAGAAAAGGAGCTTGGGAAAGCTAAATTGGTTGGCTTTCTTTGATTTCTTTAAGGCATGTATGTTTTAAAGTCTTCTGGTTGGGTATGAAGTGCTAAATGTGTTAGAAGTCTGCCATAGAGTTGGCCTCAAGCACATTTCTCTTGTTCTGTGGACTGACATACTTTGTTCTCAGGTAAAGGTTACTAATCTTACTGTGATTTCCTTTTTTTTTGTTTGTTTTCACATAAAGACTACCAATCTGATTTTTTTTGGGGGGAGGGGCTGGAAGGGTCACTCTGGGCTCTACACTCAAGAATTACTCCTTGGGGCCAGAGCAATAGTCCAGCGGGTAAGACATTGGCCTTGCATGCGGCCGACCTGGGTTTGATCCCCGGCATCCCATTGCTAGGAGTAATTCCTGAGTCTGCAGAGCCAGGAGTAACCCCCTGAGCATTGCCAGGTATGACCCAAAAAGAAAAAAAAAATTACTTCCTGGTGGTGCCTTAGGGGACCATGTATATGGGATGCCGATGCCGGGATGGAACCCTGGTTGGCTGCATGAAAGACAAATGTGCTCCCTGCCCCGGTCTCTACCAGTGTTACTGTGATTTCCTTTCTGTTGTTGTTGTTAGCCAAACAGATAGGACAGAACTATGTTTAAATACTCAAAATATAGTTCAAGATTTATTCTGGGGTTTTAATGCATTTATTTTGGTTTTTCTCTTTTTTCTTTGTCTTTGTTTTGGGGCCACACCCATTGATGCCCTAGGGTTACTTCTGGCTCTGCACTTGGGAATTACTTTTGGTGGTACCAGGGGGACCATATGCATTCCAGGGGTGGAACCTGGGGCAGCCATATGCAAGGCAAGTTCCCTACCTGCTCTACCCTCCTCTCCAGTTCCAGTTTTTCTCTCCTTTGTACTTATTTTAATAAACTGGGACCACAGATGTCTTACACAATATGCCTTTTGTAAGTACACAAATGCCTTTTGTAGGTACAGCATGAATCCCATGTAAATAGCAATTCTTTAATTCTAATATAGTATGCAGTGATTGTATCCTGATTATCTCAGTGAGATGTAATGAAAAGAACATGGGATTTAAAGAGCATAGAGATTTATATTCTCTGAACACCAGTTTTCTCATTTGTAAAAAATGGCATGTGGAACAATAATACTTTTACTGTCACTATCACTATCTTCCCCTTGATCATCTATTTGCTAGAGCAGGCACCAGTAATATCTCCATATGTCCTGTCTCATGCTAGTAGAACCCAAAGGCATATGCTTGCTCCAGGAACATACAGAGCCTCAAACCATTATATTAGGTCATGGGAATGACCTAATATAAATGTTACTGGTATTTGGCATATCAAATACGACACAAGCAGCTTGCCAGGCTTGCCGTGCGGGTGGCATACTCTTGTAGTCACCTCTAAATAAAGCAATTATTGATGAACCGCATTGGCCGCTAACTGGCCGCGCGAGCCGGGCTATGATAGTCTGGTCTGCTGGGTGGAGTTGTGATGAGAAAGAAGTCCGATGTGGAAAACGGTGGCCTCTATGGAGTCAGGGGGTTGTCTGGCTTGTTGTGAGGCTCTGCTGGGGTGGCAGGCCAGGGCTAGAACCCACCATACCTCTCGGGCGCCCTCATGAGCGGCTGGGCTCAGGGAGAGCAAGTAGCAGCTCTGCCCCCATGTCTGAGAGTCTCTGGTTCAGCATACCTGGGCTGGATTGAAAATAAACTGCTGCAGGGTGGGTGTCGATGATCTGGGCTGTGATAGTCTGGTTTGCTGGGTGGAGGTGTGACGAGAGGGAAGTCCAGATGTGGAAAAGCGGCGGCCTCCATGGAGTCGGGGATGGGTTGGGGGGCATCTGGCTTGTTGTGAGGCTCTGCTGGGGTGGCAGGCCAGGGCTAGAACCCGCCATGCCTCCCGGGCGCCTCATGAGCGGCTGGGCACAGGGAGAGCAAGTAGCAGCTCTTTTCATTACATCATACTTTTACACATTACTATAATTGGATAGATTTAGTGAATGTGAAAAATGACTGAAATTTAAATCAAAGTTAATTAATTCTCAAAATCTGTAAACAGTAGGTAATGTATTGCGGGAAACGCTGAGGCGCCCCGCACAAAATCCGGGAGCAGGGTCAGAGAACTCCTTCTGCCCCAGGGGAATCAGCGGCCGGAGGACGGAGAAAGATGCAGGAATCCGCGCAGGTTTTAAAATGTTTTACTTAACACAGGTTCAGGCATACAAATCAGCAATAGGAAAAACCCTGTGCTTAGGATTCCCGGCTAGGACCCCAGCCATGTGTAGGCCAAGATGGCGGCCACCACATGTTAAGGCCCTGTAGAGAGGAGACAGAGACAAGGCGCCAGCAGAAGGGGGAGAGCGACCCAAAAAGAGCGCGAGCCCCTAGAAGAGAGAGAGCCCAAAAAGACAGCACAGAAAAGAAGCAGGCTAGTTTTATCTCCCTGCAACTCAGACCTCCCACTTTTATGGGAAGCAGGCAGGGTCAAATGCCCTCAGGTAATTTCTCCCAGGACCTCACCTAGGCCCTTTTAGATGCTCATGTCGCGATTTAAGATTTGCCTAGGAAATGCCTCTGTAGGGTAAAGAAGGGGGTTTCTGAGATTGCATGCATCTGTATCCAGAGACTAATACTAAAGCCAGTTAAATATTTCTCCAAGCCTCCGCAAGAGTCTCCCTCTTTACTTCATGGTAGTTCTGTATTTTAGTTGCCTTTGAGTTATCAGGGAGCCATGCTTGCTTGCTTGGAGGCAAACAGCATTTCTCTCTGGGCTAATTACTTAGAGATCCAACGTGGCCAGGCAAATATCCTGGTAAGATCTAGCTAGTCAGTCCCACGATAATTTTGGTAGCATGAGAGAATATTTATACCAGCCAGTATAGAATACATGGTCAAATAAACTGCCACATTTAAACTACCCCCTTATCTACAAAGTGACCTGCAGGAGGCAATCCAGGGCAGATGCAGAGGCTCTGGGCAGCTGTAGTGCAACAATGTATCACCTGTATCTCACTAGTATTTAAACTCCAGCTTCTTTGACTCCTTAATTCTAAAACTGAACCTAGGAGAGTATGCCTTGGGTATAAGGCAAAAAATGAGGAATGTAAAAATGAAAGTATAAATGGTTATTAATATTTATATTACAGCATAAGAGTTTCTTTCAAAAACTTTTTGAAAACAGTTTTCTACTTGGCTATAGAAATCTGTTCCTCTCAATAAACCCCCACCGAATAGCTAAAGCAAACCTTGAGAAAAAGAAGATGACAGGCATCACCCTTCCCAACTTCAAACTGTACTACAAAGCAGTAGTAGTTAAAACAGCACGGTATTGGAATAAAAACAGACCTGTAGAGTCGAGTATCCTGACAGCCACCCTAAAATACATGACCATTTCATCTTTGATAGAGAAGCAAAAAGTACCAAGTGGAGTAAGGAAAGCCTTTTCAACAAGTGGTGCTGGGAAAACTGGACAGCTACATGTAAAAAAATTAATTTGGACCTCTGTCTAATATGCACAAAAAATCAGATCAAAATGGATTAAAGATCTCAATATCAGACCTGAAACCATAAAGTACATCGAAAGAAAATATAGGAAAAAACCTCCATTACATAGAAGCTAAAGGCATCTTCAAAGATGAAACACCACTAACAAAAGCAACTGATAGAAAAGATAAACATATGGGACTATATGAAACTAAAAAGCTTCTGCACCTCAAAAGAAACAGTGACCGAGATACAAAGACAGTCCACAGAGTGGGGAAGAATATTCACCCAATATTCATCCAATAAGGGGTTAATATTCAGGATATATCAGGCACTGGTAGAACTTTACAAGAAGATAACAGCCAACCCTATCAAAAAAATGAGGAGAAGAAATGAACAGAAACTTCAACAAGGAAGAAATTCGAATGGCCAAAAGGCATATGAAAAAATGCTCATCATCACTAATCATAAGAGAGATGCAAATCAAAACAACAATGAGGGGGCCGGAGCCATAGCCCAGCGGGTAGGGCGTTTGCCTTGCATGTGGCTGGCCTGTGCCGCCCGGGTTCGATCCCCGGCATCCCATATGGTCCCCCGAGCACCGCCAGGAGTAATTCCTGAGTGCAGAGCCAGGAGTAACCCCTGAACATCGCCGGGTGTGACCCAAAAAAGCAAAAATTAAAAAAAAATAGAAAAAATGCTCATCATCAGTTATCATAAGAGAGATGCAAATCAAAACAACAATGAGGGGGCCAGAGCGATAGCCCAGCGGGTAGGGCGTTTGCCTTGCATGCGGCTGGCCTGTGCCGGCCTCGGTTCGATCCTCGGCATCCCATATGGGCCCCTGAGCACCACCAGGAGTAATTCCTGAGTGCAGAGCCAGGCGTAGCCCCTGTGCATTGCTGGGTGTGACCCAAAAAAAAAAAAAAAAAATGAGATATCATCTTACACCACAGAGGCTGGCACATATTCAAAAGGGCAAGGTCAACAAACGCTGACGTGGATGTAGGGAGAAAGGGACTCTCATTCATTGTTGATGGGAATGTCAACTGGCACAGCCTTTTTTTGGAAAACAGTATGAACATTCCTCCAAAGACTAGATATTGAACTCCCATTTGACCCAACCATACCACTTCTGGGAATATACGCTGGGAAGCCCAAAACACAAGGAAGCAACACCATCTGCACTTTTATCTTCATAGCAGCATTATTCACAATACCCAGTATCTGGAAACAACCAGAGTGCCCGAGAACCGATGACTGGATAAAGAAACTTTAGTACATCTACACAATGGAATACTATGCAGCTGTTAGGGAAAATAAAGTTATGAAATTTGACTATAAATGAATAGACATGGAGAGGATCATGCTGAGTGAAATTAGCCAGAAGGAAAAAAGATAGATATAGAATGACTGCATTTATTTGCATGACATAAATATATATGTATATATGACTGTGTCTGTATCACTGTCTTCCCGTAGATAATCGATTTGTTCGAGCAGGCACCAGTAACATCTCCATATATCCTGTCACATGAGAGATAGCCCAAGGGCATTTGCCCAGGCCAGGAACATAAAGAGCCTCAAACCATTCCATCACATCATGGAAATGAGGCCTATAATTGTTACTGGTATTTGGCATGTCAAATACCAAATGATCACAAGTCCTCCGGGAGGGATGGCGGGTTCTAGCCCTGGCCTGCCACCCCAGCAGAGCCTCGCAAGAAGCCAGAGGAACCCCCCACGCCATGAGGGCCGCCATTTTCCACATCCAGACTCCCCTCTCCTCAGAGCTCCACCCAGCAGAAGAGCTGATCACAGCCCAGCTTGCACGGCCGCAGCGGCCGTGCATTTATCAATAAATGCTCAAGTTTTGAGATGACTACAAGAGAATCCCACCACATGGCAGAGCCTGGCAAGCTACCCATGTCGTATTTGACATGACAAATATTTGACATGTATATATATATACACATATATGTATATGTATTTGACATATATATAAATATTTGACATGTATATATGTATATATATATATGTATATATATGTATATATATACATGTCAAATATTTGTCATGTCAAATATGACATGGGTAGCTTGCCATAATATATATATATATATATATATTATGATACCAATATCTAAGGTCAGGCAAAACATGAATCAGGAGGTTTTGTCAAAGGTGGAATCTACCACAAGCATGTGGGAGTCAGAGGTTAGGTAAGACAGAGAAGGGAATAATAATCATCGAATGTGATAATACCAGCCTAGAACTGAGCATTGAGTATAGGCAAAAAGGTACACAGGATAACCTCTAAATGTATGTATTGCAATCCACAATGTCTAAGAGAAGGGAGAGAGAGAGAGAAAGAGAGAGAGAGAGAGACCTGCCATAGAGGCAGGCTAGAGAGCGGGAGGAATTGGGGACATTGGTGGTGGGAAATGGGCACAGATGGGGGATGGGTGCTGGAACAATGTATGACCGAAACCCAAACATGAACATCTCTGTAACTATATATCTCACGGTGGTATAACAAAATTTTTTTTAATTTGTTCCTCATTCTATGGGAATAGGTGAAAGAGGATTTCCTATTTCCTAAAATTATTTATCAGCTGATCTTTATATGTGATTTTTTTGTGCTTGATTTTTTTTTTTTTTTTTTGCTTTTTGGGTCACATCCAGTTATGCTCAGAGATTACTCCCTGAATCTGCACTCAGGAATTACTGCTGGCAGTGTTTAGGGGGACCATATGGGATGCCAGGGATCAAACCTGGGTTGGCTCGTCTAAGGCCTTACCCATTGTACTATTGCTCCAGCCCCAAATGTGTTATATTAAATTGATTTGTTAAAAGCTGTTTGTAAAAAAAGAAA
>JAJIBD010032699.1:0-14131 GCA_021461705.1 Cryptotis parvus | reverse complement strand
GTCTCCAGCCTGGTTTGTCAGATACCCAGCCTACAAGGACCCACCCTGCAGAGACCCGCCCTTCAGAGGAGAGTATTTCAAGCCCAGGAATGCTTTGAGCCTAAGACACAGGTGTACACCCGGCAGAGCAGAAACCAGCTTTTCCAGTTGCGCCAGGCCACTGTGCAGCCGCGATTTACCTCCAAATTACCATAAATATTCTACCCACCCTCTGAGAGAGCCACACAAAGTAATGAGAATATAGCGCCCGCATGGCAGAGCCTGGCAAGCTGTCCGATGGGTGTTCGATATGCCAAATCCAGTAACAGAAATGTTTATTTTCCTGACCCCAAAAGATCCCTTAATACAGCAGCAGTAAGAAAGGCAAACAAGCAGTGCCTGATAAAATTTCATGGCCATCCTAGGCTGCCAAACGAAGAAGGACTAAAATGACTGTACTTTCACTGCACGCGCTGGCATCGGAAGCATATATTGAGGATCTGATGGTTAAGCGCAAAAGATCAAGTACGACATCATTGGTCTGACTGGAGATGAGGAGGCATCAGTTGCATTTTGCTGTATATGACATCGGAGAAGAATTGTTCCCTTGGAACATGCGATGAAAGAGGCGTCGGTGGCATTGGTGTCCTTGTCAAACAAACATGGTCATCAACATTGATTCATTTGAATGCCTAACAAACCGAATAGGACGACACACTTGAAGAGATGTGGCCCACTGCCAGCAATTTCTATCTTCATTGTCAAAGCACCAACATCCACATACAAAGAAGATGAAATTGAGAAATTCTACATGGAATTGGAGGAGTTCTATAAAAAGATCACACCTTCTACAAGATCATAGTCAGTGATTTTAATGCCAAGATAGGACCAAGAAGATCGGCTGAAGAACTCCACATACGGACCATGGCCTAAGAATGGAACGTAACAGGGTGAGAGACTATCTGAGTTCATCATGTCCACCAAGACCATTCATGGGAACTCACAGTTCCAGAAGGCTGAAGTGAAACGTTGGACATGGGAATCTTCTGGCAGACAGTTTCACAATGAAATCGACTACATCATCTTCAATCGACGGTTTTGTCTGACGGATGTAGCTGTCGTCTCTAAATTCCAAACAGGATCAGACCACCATCTCCTTCGCGCAAAATTCTACTTCCCGCAATGGGGAGAAAAGCTGCAAAGTTAAGAAGAGAACTCCCCAGAACGACCACCAACTGGGAACTCTTTGGCACCATTGCAGCAACATGAGAAGATACCATCATTGACGATATCGATGAAGAATACAACCGACTGGTTCAGCACCTCCATGATTGTGCGAAGAATGCTGAGAGAGAGAAAGACACAAAAGGACGCTTTGTCTTCAGAAACTCTTGAGCTCATTCGCCAACATGGCAAGGCGTGAGCCTCAGGAGACCAAATGCTAATGTCCAAGCTTGCTAAACGGTGCAGAGAAGCGATAAAAGAAGACCTCAAAGACAGAAGAGCAGAAATACTAGAAGATGCAGCAGAAGCCAGGAAAGCATTTGCACACCGCCTGCCTGTCCTTTCATAACTATACCAAGATGACCAAGAAGAGTCACAACTAAAATAATATTAATAATAAAAGCTCTATCTGACATTTACACAGTGCCTCACCATTGTCTAGCTTTCTGTAGAAGCCTCAAACTATTAGTTACCCACAGAATTCAGGTTTCCCTGAACTCTAACCTTTGTGCTCTTTATAGAAAACACTTTTTTTAATTTTTTATTATACCACCGTGAGACATACAATTACAAAGGTGTTCATAATTGGTTCTTGGTAATACAGTATTCCAGCACCCATCCCTCCACCAGTGCCCCATTTCCACCACCAATGTACCCCACTCCCTCCCACCCACCCTCAGGCTGCCCTCAATAGGGAGGTATCCTGTTTCCTCTCTCTCTCTCTCTCTGTATAGAGAACACTTTTTTGACCACATTAACCAAAGTATTTAATTGGTATTGGTTGATGTCAATGTATCACATAACTTCTACTAGTAAACAGGAATTTCTTGTAAATTAAGGTATGGAACGACATGGAAAATGCTAATTATATTCTAAAGGATGTTGCAAAGTTCTTGAAACAAAATTAATCTTAATTTTCAATATTATTTGTATATTACATTCAGAATTGTTCTTTCAATAAAAGGGATGAAATATGGTAATCCTAAAAGCGACTGAAAAAGCACCAAAATCAGAAAACCATAGAGCATCAGAGCTCATTGGAAAAGTCATATGATGAATTTTTGTAGGGTGCTCAAAATTTATACTGTAGAAGATATTGGTTCTTTACCTTGTGAAAGCTTAGGGGCCATAATCCCAGTATAGTGGATAGAGAGCTTACCTGTATGTAGTTTATAAGAATTCTATCCCTGGCCCCCTCCAATAATTTCTCCAATGCCTGTAAGCAGTGATTTCTGAGTGCAGATCCAGAATCATTGCTGGGAAAGGCCTGCAAAAAAAAAAAACCAAAATAAAGAAAAAAAAAAGAAAATGTTTAATATGGCATGGTAAAGACAAGTAAGACGTGACTTCCTACTAAAAAGGGTTAATTTATGTATGAAGAGACATACAAAGCAGGCTTGGTCTCCCTTTAGAAAAGAATATATGAATATAACAGAAACATCTTCAGGTAGCAGAGACATTAGGAGGGTCACAGTAACCTCAATGTGGTAGGTGTGGTGCAACGACAGTGCGAGATAATTTTATTAAAGGAAAAAAATATGATTAAAAAAGTATCAACAGGAGTAGATTAAGAACCAACAAAGAGATTTTCAAAGCTGTGAATATTTACTCTTGCTCAAGTCACAAGTGTGATTGCACAAACTTGATTAAATTGATCATATTCTCAAGATCCGGGTTTAGCCTTAGAGTCCAGCAGACTTTTTTACACAAAGGTTTCAGTGCTGAGGCCGGAGAGAGGGCATAGCAGGCCAGATACTGACCTTGTATCAGCCCAATCCAGATTCCATCTCTGGCACTGCATAAGTTTACCCAAGCCCTGCCGGTAATAATTTGAAATTCAGAGTCTGGAGTAAGCTCCTGAACACCACTGGGTGTGACTGAACATAAAACAAAATACTATATTTCCAGAGCAACACGAATAAGGCAGGTGCTTTGGGTTAGTTTTAAGGAAATATATTTAGGGCCAGAAAAGTCATATATTCTTACAAAGCAACCGGGAACACACTTGCACACTGACAATGTAGCAACTGACAATGTAGCACACTGGTATCTAGCAACACTGACAATGATTCTTTGGGGTAGGGGAGCAGGGTTTGGGGCGCACCTTGCAGTGCTCAGACTTACTTATGGCTCTATGCACAGGGATCACTCCTGGAGGTGCTCTGGGACATTGAGATGCCAGGGACTAAATTCTGGGTGGGCCCTGGGCTAGCCAAGCCCTGTCTATCCACTGTCTTACCACTCTGGCTCCAAGCATGGTTCTTCAAAATGAGAATTTAGATAGACATGTCTTCAACAGGTTGGGAATTCTTAGACCCTACATGACTACAATTAATAATGCAGTTAATCATATGTGTGTAAAAATGGGAATCAATGATAATAATTTGCAGTTATTTACCAAAAATGGTACAAAAAAGAGTGTGTTGGCTAGAATGAATTATTTTTCTATTCATATTTATCTTTAAGTATTATTTCTAGGCTTCAGCCCAATTTGTTTCCATTTCATAAACCATATAAATTCATACCCTACAAAAAAGTTGTTCTTAGATCTGTCCATACTAATTCATTGGTAAGAGGATTGTCAGGGAGCTGCTGGGGGCTAGACCCCACTTCCAACAGAACAACTTTTCTTCAATATGCATTATAAAAAGTGTCTGTCTCTTTTCTTATTGGGAGAGAGGGTTTTTTTTAAATTCTTCTGTTTCTGTAAATTCGTTTCTAACTGAAAAACTCCCTGTTTTTTTAATCAATTTGCTTCTCTGTTCTACCTGAACTCATCAATTAGGATTTTCATGAGTCTCCATACTGATGCCTTCTCTGTTTCTGAAGACGTTTCTATTATATTCAGGTTTTCTCTTCGAAAGCCAGACCTCACCTGCTAGGCATCCCCATTGCATTACTTGATTTTATATGGATCCATTTTCCAACCTCCTTCCATTTTGGCTAGAAAGCATAATTTCCAGATTGAAGTGCAGACTTAAAAGCAATTCTCCAGTACACAGAAACATCACCAAAATTTTTACTTATGAAATACAACTAAACTTTTTCTACAAATAAAGATACAGATTTCATTACTCAATAATCATCCACGATTTCACAATAAAGCTGCTTTTGCTCTGTCTTCTAAAAACACACACTGGTAAAATGCTGAAACATTCTGGAGCCCAAATATCCAGCCATCACCTTAGCAATAGATTTAGTTACCACATAATTGCTGTGTGAAATTTTATTTTTAAAAGAGTCACAATAACCTTTTAACACAATTGACTATATAAATTCTAAAAGATAAGGAGCAGAGAGACAGTACAGTGGGTAAGGCACTTACTTGCTCTGCATGCAAACAACTCTACGTTCAATCCCCAGCACAATGTGATTCCTGAGCACCCCCACTGTGATACATGTGTACAAATACAGAAATATATTCTGGTGAGGTCAGAACAACAGATGAGGCCCCCATACTAAATATATACATATATGTAGTAGTTTAGTAGTAATACGGCCAAAAATGGCGCTACAGAGATTAATGTGCTTGGCTTGCATGTGGCCAACCCCAATTCAATCCATGGCACCACATATGGTCGCCTAAGCAGTGTCAAGAGTGACCCTGAGCAGACTCAGAGTAAGCCCCTCAGTACAACCAGATCAACTGTCTTCCTGTTTTTCATTGATTTCCTTGAGTGGGCACCAGTAACAACTCTATTTGTTAGGAATGAGGTCCATTATTCTTACTGTTTTGGCATATCAAATATACCACAGGTAGCTTGCCAGGCTCTGCCGTGGCACTGGGTTCATCCCTGGGGGCCAAACCAGATACATCCCCAAAAATAAAATTAAAAAGAATCAAAACATAAAAGATAATTCACCAGGCTAGTCAATGTAACAAAGAAAAAGTTTGTGGGCTGGACAGCACAGCAGGAAAGGCAATTTTCCTTGCATATTACTGGGTCCCACTCGAGCAAATCGATGAACAACGGGAAGACAGTGATACAGTGATGGAAAACCTGGTGGCACATGCCATTGTCCTCCATTTGTGAACTCAGATCCTGAAAGCAAAAGTTACTTTTTTATTAGCGATCATAAAGAAGCGGCTCTTGAAGCTCTCGGTTGTTTACTGGCACACTACAAATGAAGTTATGTTCTTGGGCCCAGAACAGGCAATGCACTATTTAAACGCATTAGTATTCTTTTTCTTAATTTGTAGTTATGTAAAATTTTATTTTAAACTCAGCAATTTCACCTAGAATGTTTCTAGTTGATGAAAATGTCAAATGCAAAAAATGCAAGCTTAATTAGACACAGTATCTTAGTTTTTAACAAATATGAAGTGGACTTTAACACTTGCTACAAAACTTGAGTTTTATTACAGTAGAAACAAAATAATATGACTCAATGTATGATTCTCTAGGGCTGAGACCTAGGCTACATCTTCCTCTTTCATCTTGAGTCATCTCTGACTGATTTGCTTTTACAATATGTTTTAAAACAACAAATAAAATAGAGGAAGTGAAGGTGGTAGAAATCAGTGTCTGATTCTAAACAGTCTCTCCTCTAATCTATCCTGATCAGATAAAGTATGACACTGAAGCAAATTAACTCTAGAACACTTTCAGTTTTCTAATTCAGTCCATTCACTTTGGGACCTTCCTTCTCTTCCTCCCGCCTTCTCTTTTCCCTTCCCTCCTTCCTTTCTCCTATTTCTTCTCCATTCCCTTCTCTTTCCTTTCTAAGCTTTCTCTTCTTTCAGTCCTTCCCTTCCTTACTCTCTTTCCTTCCTTTTTTCTCCTTCACAATGGAAAATACTTTGGAGGAGTGATGCTGCATCACTTGATCACTTGATCACTTGAATCCCGCTTATTCATCGATTTGCTCGAGCCGGCGCCAGTAACATTTCCATTGGACCCTATCACGTGCCAATGTAGCCCAATGGCATCTGGTTGATTCAGGAATATGAAGAGCCTCAAACCGTTCCTTCAGGGTCTTAACAAGGAAGTCTGACCATCTTGTAGGTGGGCGGCCACGTGCTGCATAGATTAATATTTTTCTTGTTCTTTGGTTTGTTTGGGGGTTGTTGTCAAGGTTTATTCCAGTCTCAGTGCTCAGATATCACTCCTGGCAGTGATCAGGGGACTATATGGAATGCTGAGGATGAACCTGGGTCAGCAGCTCGCTGGGCGAGCACCTTACCTGCTGTTCTATTACTCCAGCCTCTCATAGATTTTTTAAAAAGAAGAAATTACACAGCAAATCTACTCAGTGACCTATCACTGGCTTATAGCAGTTAGAAATTTCAGCAGTTTGAAATCAGACCTATGGGTGTAATTATCACTCCACCAACGTTTTACTGGCATCCTATTACCAAAATGTAAACCCTTTCCTTCTTCTTTCCAATCCCCCTGTTTCTATCATGTAGGGTAAGTTTTGTTATTTCATGCCAATAATCGTCTTATTAATCTTTCTTTGTATTTCAATTAGACGAATCACCTCTAGCTCCAATCAGTTTTGTCCAAAATGGAACAATTCCATTTTTTAAAGGAAGAATAGTATTTTCTTGCTATACATAATAATTTTTACAACCAGTAATCTGGGCATTTAGGTTGACTCTGTGTTTTAGTTAATGTGACAAGTATGACTGATAAGTAGAGTACAAATACCCTTCTGAATTAGTATTTGTATATTCTTCACAATTACTCCTAGAATAGGTATTGCTGGATCACATGTAATTTCTCCTTCATCTAGTAGCCTGAATCAGCAAGTAACCTTTTCAACACTGCCTAAATAACTGTCTGATGCCAGTGTCCATACTAGATTTGAATTGCATTAATTACCTCACATAAAACTGTTTATAGGTGGCCCTGCCTCGAAGCTGCCCACGGGCCAGCATACAGGGCCTCACGGACGGCTGGGGAGGCTGGCGCTCGGCTCACGCCGGCCTAGCTGACCATGGAACCCCGAGGAGGGCAGATGGGTTTTGGGAGTGGCCCCGTCGCCTCTGGGGGGTCCCGGAAGCAGCCGGATGAGACTCCGCCCATCACACTAGCCACCATTTTTGCTGTCCAGACGCTGGGAAACTGCCTCACGACCAGATCAACAGAGCAAAGCCAGTTCGAGGCCAGGTAGGCGGCTCCAAGAGGCGGGAATCACTGGGAAGTCGCCAGATGGAGGCGTGGTCGCCCCTTCCCCCTCCATCTTGTCGAGCCTGGTGGCCCTGCCCGGAGCTGCCCACGGGCCAGCATACAGGGCCTCACGGACGGCTGGGGAGGCTGGCGCCGGCTCGCGCCAGGCCTAGCTGGACCATGGAACCCCGAGGAGGGCAGATGGGTTTTGGGAGTGGGCCCGTCGCCTCTGGGGGGTCCCGGAAGCAGCCGGATGAGACTCGCCCATCACACTAGCCACCATTTTTGCTGTCAGGACGCTGGGAAACTGCCTCATGACCAGATCAACAGAGCAAAGCCAGTTCGAGGCCAGGTAGGCGGCTCCAAGAGGCGGGAATCACTGGGAAGTCGCCAGGATGGAGGCGTGGTCGCCCCTTCCCCCTCCATCTTGTCGAGCCTGGTGGCCCTGCCCGGGAGCTGCCCACGGGCCAGCATACAGGGCCTCACGGATGGCTGGGGAGGCTGGCGCCGGCGCGCCGGCCCTAGCTGACCATGGAACCCCGAGGGAGGGCAGATGGTTTTTGGGAGTGGGCCCGTCGCCTCTGGGGGGGTCCCGGAAGCAGCCGGATGAGACTCCGCCCATCACACTAGCCACCATTTTTGCTGTCCGGATGCTGGGAAACTGCCTCACGACCAGATCAACAGAGCAAAGCCAGTTTGTCGTGCCAGGTAGCGGCCGCGGGTCCACTAAAAATAGTGAAACAGTAATGTCTTTTAATGCACTGCATTCCACGAAGAGCAGGAAAGTTTGTTGGGAAGGAGCTATAAAGAGGAAAGAAATGACATACAGAACCCGCCAAGTGGTTGAGGTGCGGGAGGGGGAGGGAGGTGGGGACATTGGTGATGGGAGATGGGTTTGGGCGGAGGGTGCGTGTTGGAACACTGTAGAACCAAAGCTCTACATGAGCATCTTTCAATTAAAAAAAAAAAAGGTGGAATCTACCACAAACATGTGGGAATCAGTGGTTAGGTAAGACAGAGAAGGAACAGTGTGCTAATATTTGTCAAAAGTGATACCAGCCTAGAACTGGAGCATTGAATATAGGAAAAAGATATACATGATAATCTCTAAATGTATGTATTGCAATCCACAATGTGTAAGAGAAGAGAGAAAGAGAGAGAGAAGAGATAAAAGAACTTGCCATTGAGGCAGGCTAGGGGAGGGGGGAGGGAAGTGGGGACATTGGTGGTGGGAAATGGGCACTGGTGGAGGGATGGGTGCTGGAACACTGTATGACGGAAACCCAAACATGAACATCTTTGTAATTGTATATCACATGGCGGTGTAATAAAATATTAAAAAAAAACTGCAAAACCAAAAAAAACTGTTTATAAGTTTTGTTGTTTTTGTTTTTACCTCTGTTAAGCTGAAGAGTCATGAAATCAAGGACTGAATTTTCTTAAATTTATATCTAATGTACCTTGTATAATGCTTGTTAAAAAAAATTAAGTTTAGAAACAAAGATACTAAAGGGGTTAGGACAGTTGCCATGCATGCTAAAACCCCAGTTTGGTCTCAGTACCAAGTGATTCCACAGCGCAATCAAAAACAATCCCAAAACACGAAGACAGTAACCCCAAGCACCATCAAAAGTGACACCAAGACCAAAGCTAATTAAGTTACCCTTAATAAAAGTGAAAAGCAACATCTGCTAACTTTCCCATAAATGGATGAGTCTTAAACTTCTCAAAGTTTCTAATAAAAAGCTTAAAAGTTCTAGAGTGAAAATTTATTATTACTCATCTCTAATGATTTCTCTCTCTTTGAATAATCCAATCATCCTTTAATTCAGTCTGCACAACACTCTTCCCTATAATAAGATTACATTATTTCCCATCCTTCTAAAATACAAATAGCATAATTGTAAACTGGCATTAACCCACCAAAAAAACAAACAAAACAGTAAATCCAGACAAGGTCAAACCATACAAGCAGCTCTTCTCTCTTTGCCAAGAAAACAACCTGTATGTTAAGTTCTGCTGAGCTTACGCACCCCACAGAATAGCACCTAACGGAAGTAATAGTATGCAAGAACATGTGGCATTATGCTTGGAATGTTTCTCTACCTAATCGGCCTGAATTTACGAGTACATAATAACCTGTTTTATCCATTTTCAAATCCAGGCAGCATTTTAAATAAGCCTGAGTAATACTCAGGCTGCTTTGTTTTATAGGGATCTTTATAGCATGAGCCTGCTGTACACAAATGCATGAGATATGCACAGATGTTCGCCTTCATTAATACTTCTCAGGGCAGCAGCAACAATATGAGTAGTTTGGACAGCATCACAAAGAATTACACTTGAACCCTATTATAGAAAAAGGAAAGTGTGTTTTTTCCTACTTCCAGTTCATTTTAGAAGTCAAGAATTTAAGTTGGTCAATTTCCCTTTCTAAGCCCTGTTGCTAAATCACTATTGTTTAAACATCCTGGTCTTTGGGTTTCTCTGCTGCTGTAATTTTTAAAACAGCTAATTCAAGAGCATTACAGCTTTTCAGAGCCTGATGTTTTTGTTGTTGTTTTTCCATCTGGTTACTTAAATTAATTTCATATTTTGGATGCCATTATTTTATTCTATAACATCTTTCTGCTGCAGAGGAAATACTCACAGATAACCAACAGAGAATATCTGTAAATAATGCTGTACTTTCCTGATTCCATAAGTGGGCAATTTGTTCCAATGAGCAAATTTGTATAATTTTCCTATTATGAAAATAAATAAAATAAGATACTAACCTGGCTTTCCACAATTATGAAGTTTGTTTTAGACTTTAAATACTTTAAGGAAGACAAAGTATGAAAACTTTGGATAATAACGCAGGAGACTTACATAACATTCTCAGCTAGTAAATCATTTGGTTACCCTCTTTTGAAATCTCATTTCTTTGCAATAGATGGTTTGACTTGTCAACAGTCTAAAGAGTTGGAGCCCACCTGAATGACTGAATGACCACTCTGACTTGTCTTTTCCAGGTTGGCACCTCTTCTGAAGAAACTTTTCTGCATAGGTAATTCAAATTTACCAACATTTTTGAATTTGTAATAAATCTGAGATTTGGAATATCACAATTGGCTTAATTTAACACTTTCCTTACAAAAGCCATTACTCACTAATCTACTAATCTAGCTAAAACTCCATGTACATATATTCAATTCAACCATACTAACTGCTTCTTAAAACTGTTTCCAGTTTCTCCACCTTAGCACTACTGCCACTAGGGCTGAATTGGGGGCTGTCACGGGCCATAGGACAGCATCACTCTAGTGAGTGCTAGATGCCAGCAGCATTGTCATCTAAGCTATGACAACCAAAACTGCATTGAGATATTGCCAAATGTCCTGAGGGAGTACAGAAATTGCTTCTGGTTGAAAGCCACTCAAGCAAAACCAATTCATTTATTAATGTGTGTGTGCACATGCTTGTGTGTAGGTGGGAATCCGGTACTGCACAACTCCCAAGAAGTTAAAGCAATATAGCACAGATACAAGTTAGGATGAATGTATGGATTTTGGAATAGCCAGTTGGAGAATTATAGTTTCTTTGTCTGCAAAAAAAGAAAAAATAAAACTCACAAAACCTGCTTTTGCAGGTACCTGAAAATTAGCATGGGCAAAGTTCCAACAAAATGTCTGGGGCATAGTAGCTATTCTAAAAGGAGCAGCCATTAATTGTTCACAAATGAAATCTTTGAAACAGTCAAAACTTGCTTTCAACCCCAAGATCATCTTTAGTCTATAAGATACATCTTATAATCTATCTCCACTGAGAAAAAAAATCATCTGGTAGAATGTTGAGCTGATTTCATATAGTTCTTGAATTATATATTTAAATTCTCTATCATATTGCCACACAATTCCAGTATCACTGTACTTCACAGGTCAGAAATCTAGGAAGTATTATTCATATTCCCAGGACAATGGGAAGTGAAAAATCTAGGAAGTGTTACTCATAATCCCAGGCTGTTCGAACAGCATAGATGTGGATAGATGGGAGCCCAGCATCAAAAGCCGCTACACAAAGAGGAGTCTATAGTGTTGACTAGTTCATACATCCTCAGGAAGAGTTAATGTGAACCCAAAACGGTGGGATCCTTGGCCTCAGGAAAGATTATACTCCATCACAGACTGACCCAAAACAAAGCAGAGCCCCAAACTCAATGGTTTAAGAAACGGCATATATGGCATTTAAAAAAGTGTTTAAAAAAGAAGAGCATACTTTATAAAAGCAAAACAAAAAAACACACAACAGGAACATTAATCTTGGGGGAGGACTGAACTAAATATGAAGCGGAATTGTGCTTGGAAAGGGAGTGTTTAAACTGCTCACAATAGATTCTTCAAAACCCGGAGAATCCAGAAGCTTGGGAATTTTCACCAATGCGGGACTGGTGACTGAGTGTTGTTACACACTCTAATGAGACTTAGGCTCCAGCTAAACTTAACTTATATGAAGAGCTACTTCCTGCCTTTATGAAATCTCTGGAACAGACACACTGGGAGCTTGGACAGAATTTGATTTCTTTCATAATTTTATATGGCATAAATATTTTTATCATGAATATTGATATTCTTCCTGCTCCCTCGGGTCCCCACAAGGGATATACATGTAGATATTTCAAGAGTACTTGGTCACGTTGGATCAACCATAATGTAATCAGTTCTTCTGTTCAAAGAGACATGCCAGTACACCTCCAAGAGAACCGACGTGTCTCTGATTCTAAAGGTAATGCCAAAGTGAATTATTCTGATGGATTTTGGACCTTAAAAGAATATACAGTCTGGATATCAGCTGGCTATATATTCATGGTAAAATGTATTAATGCCATTTCCTACAAATTACATTCTGAATTGCTTTCTGGTTCAGAGATGCAGCCCCCTCAAAACTCTGCTAGGAGATTTTGCCTCAGGGTATCAGTTCTGGCTTTTGTGAAGCTTGAGCCATAGGGCCCACCTAAAGATCTGTATTTCAAAAGGGCCATTTTACCTGGCTTTATCTCTAGATATAGCCCAGCCCTGAGGCTGGGCTGGAAGGTTATGGAAGGCTTCTATCTATAAAATAAGCTAGAAGAAAGGAGAAAGTGCCTTTTGCCATTTTGGCTTCTTATTGCCTTCTCCCTCTCCTCTCCACCTTTCTGTTCTCTTACCTCTTAGGTCTAGGCCCATCTTGGCCTAGGGGTTTTTAAACCTACACGTGGCCAGGGCCCAGCTAGGAACCTAAGTCCAGGGCTTTTCCTACTGTTGGGCTATATACCAGAACCTGTGAGAGTAAAGCATTTTAAAAACTGTACTGGACTCCTGACTTTTCATCCATTCCCCACTGGTTTCAGGGGGTAGAAGGGAACTTGTTCCCTGCTATTGTTAGGAACCCCAGTGACTCCCCAACATCTGGCACTCCTAGGTGGGTGGAAGGGGAAAAACCTGATCCTGCTCCCAGATTTTGTTGGGACGCCCAGCATACCCCGACACCTGAGGGCCATGAATCTCAGCAGCATCAGCAGAGAACACATACCGAAGTTTCAGTGACCCCCAGAATCAATTTGCTAAGATGAGGTGAAGGGGAGCTTAGAAAGTCCACAAAGTAACAGGTAAATTCTCAGGAGTTCTGCCCCTGTCCAGCCCCTCCTGTGCAGAGAATAGCAAAAGTTCTCCAAGTCATCTCTTTGAAACCCCAATAATTTGCACCAAGGGAGGAAAAGGCTCAAAGTCTGACATCCTCATATTGTCAATCACTCTCAACCTCTATCATGTTAATCTATTTTAATCATATGAAAACTGGGACAAGATTAAAGTTTCTTATCAAAAGTGCTCTGGCATCTCATCTTGGAACTTGTGGAAAAATCAGACCTGGAAGTGAGTCCAAACTGAGAAACAATGTCCCCATTTCCATCTTGATTAATACTATGGCTAGGTTTTATGGAAGAAAGATGCAGGAGTGCTAAAAGTTACCCATACGTTTCTTAGAAACTTTGTGGAGAGCCTGGTATGTTCAGAGAAAGCCAAGTAGAGCAGTGTCTCCTGTTCCTGGGCCAGGCTGCTTAGAGGAGTGTGAGTCACTTTACAAGCCATAGATTAGCATGTCTGCCAGCAGAAACATAATTTTGGGATTCACACTTATTCATGAGCCACTGATGATAAGCAATGGGCTCATCACATCTTGGTTGCTAAAATGACCTCTGACAGGCAGGATCTAGAATTTCTTCTAAATTTTTCCACTTATGGTTAAGAAAGCCAAAATCCCTCCAACAGAAAATGAAATTTTGCTTCAGGATAGCAGTACATATTGAAAGATAACTTGAAAAGGTTGCTCTAACAGTGAAGTAACACAATGAGTATTTGGAAGGAAGTTAGATGTTGAGAGAAAAGAGCACACCATGTCCTAGATGCTCCTGACAGAGACACGGTTCAAATAAACTAATAGAGCTGGAGTTCAACATATGTTTAGAAACACATGAGGAATCTTATAAAAAAATGAAATGGCATTTTGGGGGTTTTCTATTCTGGCACCTCCAGACTTAACTGGAACAAGGAAACCAACTGCTTTGGGAACTGGAGTTGGGGCTTTATGGGGTTTAGGATATATTTAGTAATGTGGAATTGGGATGTTTATGAGACATATTCATGTTTCTATAATTTGCTTATTTGGTAGGTTCACTAGATGTATAAACCTCGCTTTGCCCTGGGGTGACCAAACCATAGCATGCAGAGCCTCAAACACAGCTGGGGAGCTGGAACTCGGCTCTCCACTGCTCAGCTGACCATGGGGCCCCCAGGAGG
>JAJIBD010032698.1:0-13852 GCA_021461705.1 Cryptotis parvus | reverse complement strand
CTCCATTTGTGAACTCAGATCCTGAAAGCAAAGTTACTTTTTTATTAGCGATCATAAAAGAAGCGGCTCTTGGGGAAGCCTCGGTTGTTTACTGGCACACTACAAATGAAGTTATGTTCTTGCGGCCCAGAACAGGCAATGCACTAATTAAACGCATAGTATTCTTTACTTAATTTGTAGTTATAAAATTTTCATTTTTAACTCAGCAATTTCACCTAGAATGTTTCCTAGTTGATGAAAATGTCAAATGCAAAAAATGCAAGCGCTTAATTAGACACAGTATCTTAGTTTTTAACAAATATGAAGTGGACTTTAACACTTCTGCTACAAAAAACTCGAGTTTTATTACAGTAGAAACAAAAATAATATGACTCAATGTATGATTCTCTAGGGCTGAGACTTAGGCTACATCTTCCTCTTTCATCTTGAGTCATCTCTGACTGATTTGCTTTTACAATATGTTTTAAAAACAACAAATAAAATAGAGAAAGTGAAGGTGGTAGAAATCAGTGTCTGATTCTAAACAGTCTCTCCCTCTAAATCTATCCTGATCAGATAAAGTATGACACTGAAGCAAATTAACTCTAGAACACTTTCAGTTTTCTAATTCAGTCCATTCACTTTGGGACTTTCCTTCTCTTCTCCCCCTCTCTCTCTTTCCCACCCCTCCTTCCTTTCTCCTACTTCTTCTACCATTCCCTTCTCTTTCCTTTCTGGGCTTTCTCTTCTTTCAGTCCTTCCCTTCCTTACTCTCTCTTCCTTCCTCTTTTTTTCTCCCTTCACAATGGAAAATACTTTGGAGGAGTGATGCTGCATCACTTGTCCACTTGATCACTTGAATCCCGCTATTCATCGGTTGCTCGAGCCGGCGCCAGTAACATTTCCATTGGACCCTATCACGTGCCAATGTAGCCCAATGGCATCTGGTTGATTCAGGAATATGAAGAGCCTCAAACCGTTCCTTCAGGGTCTTAAAAGGAAGTCAGCCATCTTGTAGGTGGGCGGCCACGTGCGTGCATAGATTAATATTTTTCTTGTTCTTTTGGTTTGTTTGGGGGCTGTTGTCAAGGTTTATTCCAGTCTCAGTGCTCAGATATCACTCCTGGCAGTGATCAGGGGACTATATGGAATGCTGAGGATGAACCTGGGTCAAGCAGCTCGCTGGGCAGCACCCTACCTGCTGTTCTATTACTCCAGCCTCCTCATAGATTTTAAAAAGAAGAAATTACACAGCAAAATCTACTCTAGTGACCTATCACTGGCTTATAGCAGTTAGAAATTTCAGCAGTTTGAAATCAGACCTATGGGTGTAATTATCACTCCACTAACGTTTTTACTGGCATCCTATTACCAAAATGTAAACCCTTTCCTTCTTCTTACCAATCCCCCTGTTTCATCATGTAGGGTAAGTTTTGTTATTTCCCCATGCCAATAATCGTCTTATTAATCTTTCTTTGTATTTCAATTAGACGAATCACCCTCTAGCTCCAATCAGTTTTGTCCAAATGGAACAATTCCATTTTTTAAAGGAAGAATAGTATTTTCTTGCTATACATAATAATTTTACAACCAGTAATCTGGGCATTTAGGTTGACTCTGTGTTTTAGCTAACGTGACAAGTATGACTGATAAGTAGAGTACAAATACCCTTCTGAATTAGTATTTGTATATTCTTCCCAATTACTCCTAGAATCGGTATTGCTGGATCACATGTAATTTCTCCCTTCATCTAGTAGCCTGAATCAGCAAAGTAACCTTTTCAACACTGCCCCTAAATAACTGTCCGATGCCAGTGTCCATACTAGATTTGAATTGCATTAATTACCTCCACATAAAACTGTTTATAGGTGGCCCTGCCGGAGCTGCCCACGCGGCCAGCATACAGGGCCTCACGGACGGCTGGGGAGGCTGGGCGCGGCTCACGCCGGCCTAGCTGACCATGGAACCCCGAGGAGGGCAGATGGGCGTTTTGGGAGTGGCCCCGTCGCCTCTGGGGGGTCCCGGAAGCAGCCGGATGAGACTCGCCCATCACACTAGCCACCATTTTTGCTGTCCGGACGCTGGGAAACTGCCTCATGACCAGATCAACAGAGCAAAGCCAGTTCCGAGGCCAGGTAGGCGGCTCCAAGAGGCGGGAATCACTGGGAAGTCGCAGATGGAGGCGTGGTCGTCCCTTCCCCTCCATCTTGTCGAGCCTGGTGGCCCCTGCCCGGGAGCTGCCCACGGGCCAGCATACAGGGCCTCACGGACGGCTGGGGAGGCTGGCGCCTGGCTCGCGCCGGGCCTAGCTGACCATGGAACCCCCGAGGAGGGCAGATGGGTTTTGGGAGTGGGCCCGTCGCCTCTGGGGGGGTCCCCGGAAGCAGCCGGATGAGACTCGCCCATCACACTAGCCACCATTTTTGCTGTCCGGACGCTGGGAAACTGCCTCACGACCAGATCAACAGAGCAAAGCCAGTTCGAGCCCAGGTAGGCGGCTCCAAGAGGCGGAATCACTGGGAAGTCGCCAGATGGAGGCGTGGTCGCCCCTTCCCCCCTCCATCTTGTCGAGCCTGGGTGGCCCTGCCCGGGAGCTGCCCACGCGGCCAGCATACAGGGCCTCACGGACGGCTGGGGAGGCTGGCGCCTCGCCGCCGGGCCTAGCTGACCATGGAACCCCCGAGGAGGGCAGATGGGTTTTGGGGGAGGCCCGTCGCCTCTGGGGGGTCCCCGGAAGCAGCCGGATGAGACTCCGCCCATCACACTAGCCACCATTTTTGCTGTCCGGATGCTGGGAAACTGCCTCACCACCAGATCAACAGAGCAAAGCCAGTTCGAGGCCCAGGGTCGCGGGCGTTGCGGCCGCGCCCGGTCCACTAAAAATAGTGAAACAGTAATGTCTTTTTAATGCACTGCATTCCACGAAGAGCAGGAAAGTTTGTTGGGAAGGAGATATAAAGAGGAAAGAAATGACGATACAGAACCCGCCAAGTGGTTGAGGTGGGGAGGGGGAGGGAGGTGGGGACATTGGTGATGGGAGATGGTTTTGGGCGGAGGGTGCGTGTTGGAACACTGTAGAACCAAAAGCTCTCACATGAGCATCTTTCAATTAAAAAAAAAAAAAGGTGGAATCTACCACAAACATGTGGGAATCAGTGGTTAGGTAAGACAGAGAAGGGAACAGTGTGCTAATATTTGTCAAAAGTGATAATACCAGCCTAGAACTGAGCATTGAATATAGGAAAAAAAAGATATACATGATAATCTCTAAATGTATGTATTGCAATCCACAATGTGTAAGAGAAGAGAGAAAGAGAGAGAGAGAAGAGATAAAGAACTTGCCATAGAGGCAGGCTAGGGGAGGGGGAGGGAAGTGGGGACATTGGTGGTGGGAAATGGGCACTGGTGGAGGGATGGGTGCTGGAACACTGTATGACGGAAACCCAAACATGAACATCTTTGTAATTGTATATCACATGGCGGTGTAATAAAATATTAAAAAAAAACTGCAAAACCAAAGAAAAAAAAACTAGCTTATAAGTTTTGTTGTTTTAGTTTTATAACACTCTTATGTGAAGAGTCCCATGAGAAATCAAGGACTGAATTTTTAAATTTATATCTAATGTACCCCTTGGATAATGCTTGTTAAAAAATTAAGTTTAGAAACAAAGATACTAAAAGGGGGTAGGACAGTTGCCATGCATGCTAAAACCCCAGTTTGGTCTCCCAGTACCAAGTGATTCCACAAGCGTAATCAAAACAATCCCCAAAAAAACACGAAGACAGTAACCCCAAAGCACCATCAAAAGTGACACCAAGACCAAAGCTAAATTGGTTACCCTTAATAAAAGTGAAAAGTAACATCTGCTAACTTTCCCCATAAATGGATGAGTCTTGAACTTCTCAAAGTTCTAATAAAAGCTTAAAAAGTTCTAGAGTGAAAATTTATTATTACCTATCCTCTAATGATTTCTCTCTCTTTGAATAATCCAATCATCCTTTAATTCAGTCTGAACAACACTCTTCCTATAATAAGATTACATTATTTCCCATCCTTCTAAAAATACAAATAGCATAATTGTAAACTGGTATTAACCCACCAAAAAAAAAACAAACAAAACAGTAAATCCAGACAAGGTCAAACCAGACAAGCAGCTTTCTCTCTCTTGCCAAGAAAACAACCTGTATGTTAAAGTTCTGCTGAGCTTACGCACCCCACAGAATAGCACCTAACGGAAGTAATGAGTAATGCAAGAACATGTGGCATTATGCTTGGAATGTTTCTCTACCTCCAATCGGCCTGAATTTCACGAGTACATAGTAACCTGTTTTATCCATTTTCAAATCCAGGCAGCATTTTAAATAAGCCTGAGTAATGCTGAGGCTGCTTTGTTTTATAGGGATCTTTATAGCATGAGCCTGCTGTACACAAATGCGTGAGTTAAAAACTAGATGTTCGCCTTCATTAATACTTCTCAGGGCAAAGCAACAATATGAGTAGTTTGGACAGCATCACAAAAGGATTACACTTGAACCCTAGTTATAGAAAAAGGAAAGTGTGTTTTTTTTCCTACTTCCAGTTCATTTTAGAAGTCAAGAATTTAAGTTGGTCAATTTCCCTCTTCTAAGCCCTGTTGCTAAATCACTATTGTTTAAACATCCTGGTCTTTGGGTTTCTCTGCTGCTGTAATTTTTTAAAAACAGCTAATTCTAAGAGCATTACAGCTTTTCAGAGCCTGATGTTTTTGTTGTTGTTTTTCCATTACTTAAATTAACTTTTCATATTTTGGATGCCATTATTTTACTCCTGTAACATCTTTCTGCTGTAGAGGAAATACTCACAGATAACCAACAGAGAATATCTGTAAAAAATGCTGTACTTTCCTGATTCCATAAGTGGGCAATTTGTTCCAATGAGCAAATTTGCATAATTTTCCTATTATGAAAATTAAATAACATAAGATACTAACCTGGCTTCCACAACAGTGAAGCTTGTTTTAGACTTTAAATACTTCATGAAGACAAAGTATGCAAACTTTGATAATAACGCAGAGACTTACATAACATTCTCAGCTAGTAAATCATTTGGTTACCCTCTTTGAAATCTCATTTCTTTGCCATAGATGGTTTGACTTGTCAATAGTCCTAAGAGTTGGAGCCCACCTAAATGACTGAATGACCACTCTGACTCTTTTCCAGGTTGGCACCTCTTCTGGAAGAAACTTTTCTGCATAGGTAATTCAAATTTACCAACATTTTTGAATTTGTAATAAATCTGAGATTTGGAAATATCACAATTGAAGCTAATTTAACACTTTCCTTACAAAAAAGCCATTACTCACTAATCTACTAATCTAGCTAAAACTCCATGGTACATATATTCAACTTCAACCATACTAACTTCGCTTCTTAAAACTGTTTCCAGTTTCTCCCACCTTAGCACTACCGCACTAGGGCTGAATTGGAGACGTCACGGACCATAGGACAGCATCACTCTAGTGAGTGCTAGATGCCAGCATCACATGTCATCTCAGGACAACCAAAACTGCATTGAGATATTGCCAAATGTCCTGAGGAGTACAGGAATTGCTTCTGGTTGAAAGCCACTCCAAGCAAAAACCAATTCATTTATTAATGTGTGTGCACATGCTTGTGTAGGTGGGAACCGGTACTGACAACTCCCAAGAAGTTAAAAACAGTTAGCACAGATACAAGTTAGGATGAATGTATGATTTTGGAATAGCCAGTTGGAGAATTATAGTTCTTTGTCTGCAAAAAAAAAATAAAACTCGGGAAAACCTGCTTTTGCAGGTACCTGAAAATTAGCATGGGCAAAGTTCCAACAAAATGTCTGGGCATAGTAGCATTCAAAAAGGAGCAGCCATTAATTGTTCACAAATGAAATCTTTTGAAACAGTCAAAACTTGCTTTCAACCCCAAGATCATCTTTAGTCTATAAGATACATCTTATAATCCAATCTCCACTCGAGAAAAAATCATCTGGTAGAATGTTGGAGCTGATTTCATATAGTTCTTGAATTATATATTTAAAATTCTCTATCATATTGCCACACTGGATTCCAGTATCACTGTACTTCACAGGTCAGAAATCTAGGAAGTATTATTCATATTCCAGGACAATGGGAAGTGAAAAATCTAGGAAGTGTTACTCATAATCCCAGGCTGTTCGAACAGCATAGATGTGGATAGATGGGAGCCCAGCATCAAAAGACAGACACAAAGAGGAGTCTCATAGTGTTGACTAGTTCATACATCCTCAGGAAGAGTTAGTGTGAACCCAAAACGTTGGGATCCCTTGGCCCCAGGAAAGATTATACCCTCCATCACAGACTGACCCTTAAAACAAAGCAGAGCCCCAAACTCAATGGGCTTGAAGAACGGCATATATGGCATTTAAAAGTGTTTAGAAAGAAGAGCATACTTTATAAAAGCAAAACAAAAAACCACTATAGGAACATTAATCTTGGGAGGACTGAAACTAAATATGGAGCACGTGTGCTTGGAAGGGAGTGTTTAAACTGCTCAATAGATTCTTCCAAAAACCCGGAGAATCCAGAAGTTTGGGGGAATTTCACCAATGCGGGACTGGTGACTGAGTGTTGTTACACACTCTAATGAGACTTAGGCTCCAGCTAAACTTAACTTATATGAAGAGCTACTTCCTGCCTTTTATGAAATCTCGGAACAGACACACTGGGAGCTTGGACAGAATTTGATTTCTTTCATAATTTTATATGGCATAAATATTTTTATCACTTGAATATTGATATTCTTCCTGCTCCCTCGGGTCCCACAAGGGATAACACGTAGATATTTCAAGAGTACTTGGTCACGTTGGTCCAACCATAATGTAATCAGTTCTTCTGTTCAAAGAGACTTGGCAGTACTACCTCCAAGAGAACCTGAACGCGTCTCTGATTCTAAAGGTAGTGCCAAAGTGAATTATTCTGATGGATTTTGGACCTTAAAAAAGAATATACAGTCTGATATCAGCCTGGCTACCCTATTCATGGTAAAATGTATTAATGCCATTTTCCTACAAAATTACATTCTGAATTGCTTCTGGTTTCAGAGATGCAGCCCCTCAAAACTCTGCTAGGAGATTTTGCCTCAGGGTATCAGTTCCTGGCTTTTGTGAAGCTATGAGCCCTGACCCAAAGATCCTGTATTTCAAAAGGGCCATTTTACCTGACTTATCTCTAGATAGCCTAGCCCTGAGGCTGGGCTGGAAGGTTATGAAGGCTTCTATCTATAAAATAAGCTAGAAGAAAAGGAGAGTGCCTTTTTGCCATTTTGGCTTCTTATTGCCTTCTTCCTCTCTCTTTCCACCTTTCTGTTCTCTTTACCTCTTAGGTCTAGGCCCATCTTGGCCTAGGGTTTTAAACCTACACGTGCCAGGGCCCAAGCTAGGAACCTAAGTCCAGGCTTTTCCTACTGTTGGGCTATATACCAAGAACCTGTGAGAGTAAAGCATTTAAAACTGTACTGGACTCCTGACTTTTCATCCATTCCCCACTGGTTTCAGGGGTAGAAGGAACTTGTTCCCTGCTATTGTTGGGAACCCCAGTGACTCCCAACATCTGGCAATTCCTAGGTGGGTGGAAGGGAAAAACCTGATCCTAAGCTCCCAGATTTGTTGGGACGCCCAGCATACCCGACACCTGAGGGCCATGAATCTCAGCAGCATCAGCAGAGAACACATACCCGAAGTTTCCAGTGACCCCAGAATCAATTTGCTAAGATGAGGTGAAGGGGAGCTTAGAAAGTCCACAAAGTAACAGGTAAATTCTCAGGAGTTCTGCTCCTGTCCAGCCCCTCCTGTGCAGAGAATAGCAAAAGTTCTCCAAGTCATCTCTTTGAAACCCCAATAATTTGCAAAAGGGAGGGAAAAAGGCTCAAGTCTGACATCCTCATATTGTCAATCACTCTCAACCTCTATCATGTTAATCTAGCCTAATCATATGAAAACTGGGACAAGATTAAAGTTTCTTATCAAAAGTGCTTGGCATCTCATCTTGGAACTTGTGGAAAATCAGACCTGGAAGTGAGTCCAAACTGAGAAACAATGTCCCCATTTCCATCTTGATTAATACTATGGCTAGGCTTTTATGGAAGAAAGATGCAGGAGTGCTATAAGTTACCCACGTTTCTTAGAAACCGAGGAGAGCCTGGTATCAGAGAAAGCCAAGTAGAGCAGTGTCTCCCTGTTCCTGGGCCAGGCTGCTTAGAGAGTGTGAGTCACTTTACAAGCCATAGATTAGCATGTCTGCCAGCAGAAACATAATTTTGGGATTCACACTCATTCATGAGCCACTGATGATAAGCAATGGGCTCATCACATCTTGGTTAAGCAAAATGACCTCCGGACAGGCAGGATCTGGAATTTCTTCTAAATTTTTCCACTTATGTTAAGAAAGCCAAAATCCCCTCCAACAGAAAATGAAATTTTGCTTCAGGATAGCAGTAGGCATTGAAAGATAACTTGAAAAGGTTGCTCTAACAGTGAAGTAACACAATGAGGTATTTGGAAGGAAGTGCGATGTTGAGAGAAAGAGCACACCATGTGCTAGATGCTCCCTGAGCAGAGACACTAGTTCAAATAAACTAATAGAGTTGGAGTTCAAACATATGTTTAGAAACACATGAGGAATCTTATAAAAAAATGAAATGGCATTTTGGGGGTGGGTTCTATTCTGGCACCACCAGACTTAACTGGAACAAAGGAAACCAACTGCTTTGGGAACTGGAGTTGGGGCTTTATGGGTTTAGGAGATATTTAGTAATGTGGAATTGGGATGTTTACGAGACATATTCATGTTTCTAGTAATTTGCTTATTTGGTAGGTTCACTAGAAGTATAAACCGCTGCCCTGGGGTGACCAAACCATAGCATGCAGAGCCTCAGACACAGTTGGGGAGCTGGAACTCGGCTCTCCACTGCTCCGCTGACCATGGGGACCCCAGGAGGGACAGATGGGTTTTGGGTGTTTGTTGCAGGATTCCTTAAGGGCCGCTGCATCTGCTCTGGATTGCCCTCCCCACAAATCCACTCCGTTCATGAGGGGGGTCTAAATGTGGCAGTTTATCCGACCATGTATGCTGGTACTAGCTGGTATAAATATTCTCCCATGCTATCACAATCAATCGCGGGACTAGCTAGATCTTACCAGCATATTAGCCTGGCCATGGAGACAACCTAAGTAATTAGACCAGAGAGAAATGCTGTTTGCTTCCAAACAAACAAGCATGGCTCCCTGACAAAATATAAAACTACAATGAAGTAGAGGAGACTTGTGAAGGCTTGGAGAAATATTTAACTGGCATTGGTGTTGATCTTTGGTACAGTGACATGCCATCTCAGAAACCCCTTCTCTCTACATTTCAAAGGCATTCCGGCTCAAAACATTAGCACAGTAAAGGCCCTAGGTGAGATGCAAGGAGGGATTACCTGAGGGCATTGGACCCTCCCTGCTTTCCATAACAATGGGAGGAAGGTCTGAGTGGGAGGGGGGTATAAACTAGCCGGTTCCCGCTCTCCCCGGTCTTCTTCCCTGTGGGATTTCGCCCGTGAGCGCTTATTCCCCTTGGAAGTTTTACATGTGGTGGTCGCCATCTTGGCTTACACGTGGCTGGGGTTCTAGCCTGGAATCCTAAGCATCGGGTTTTTCCTTTTGCTGATTTGTATGCCTGAACCTGTGATAAGTAAAGCCTTTAAAACCGCATCGGATTCCTGAGTGTTCATCCATTCCCCGCCCTGCTCCGAGGTAGAAGGTAACTTGTTCCCGGCACTGTCGGGACCCCGGCGGAGCGCCCGACAGGTGCTGGCCCATCACCTCTGGGGGGTTCCGGAAGCAGCCAGATGAGATTCACCCACCACATTAGTAGCCATTTTTGCTGTCCGGATGCTGCAGCACATTAGAGCCACCCCCCTGGGAGTGGACACTGACTCAGGACTAGATTAACAGAGCAAAATGAGTTCGAACCCTGGTAGGCAGCTCCACTAGCTGGGAATCAATGGGAATTGTCAGATGGATCTGGGGTCGCCCGTCCCCTCCCATTTTGTCTGAGCCCAGTAGCCCCGCCCAAGAGCTGCTCCTGGGGTGGACCAGCCATAGGATGCAGAGCCTCAGACGCAGCTGAGGGAACTGAACTCGACTCTCCCTAGCTCAGCTGACCATGAGGCCCCCAGGAGGACAGATGGGTTTTGGGTATTGACCCATCACCTCTGGGGGGTCCCGGAAGCAGCCAGATGAAACTAACCCACCACATTAGCCGCCATTTTTGCTGTCCAGTCGCTGACCATGAGGCCCTAAGTTGCGTGGCCACTTTGCAGCCACCCAGTCCATCAAACCTAGTGGAAACAATTATGTCTTTAATGTACTGCATTCTACAATGTGTAGGAAAGGTAGGCAGGAGGGAGATAGAGAGGAGAGAAAAGATACACAGAACCCAACAAGTAGTTGGGAAAGCGGAAGGGGGAGAGAGGTGGGAACATTGGTGATGGGAGATGGGTCTGGTGGAGGGATGGGTGTTGGAACACTGGAACCAAAACTTGAGCATGAGCATATTGCAATTGTATGTCTAAAAGTGGTGTAATAAAATTAAAAAAAAAGAAAAAAAGAAGTAAACCTCATTTTCACCTCAACAACTGGTAAGAAGATGAGAAAAGAATTGGAAGTCTCACTTGTACTTTATCCCATTCTGTAAACAGCATTCTGTGTTGTTTAGAGCAGTCCTCAGAGCTTATCTGACAAAATGTCACGGCTGCACTTGCCAGAAGATAAAGAGAGAAGTCTGGAAACTCCATCTGTGCTGATGTGGGCTATTCCAGAAAGGGACATAGCTTGGAAAATGCAGGTATACTGGGAAAGACTAATGCTTCTGGTGGAAAGTTAACTCATTGCTGAAGGATGCATCTAGAAAGAACAAGACTACTAAAGCCCAGTTTTGAAGACACTTCACTTTTATCAAATAGAAAAAGCCCAGATTGGCTGAAATCCCAGCCCCAAAATGTGTGTTAAATTATAAACTGCAGTATAGCAAGTTGTAAATTGTCCTATTTTTATCACTTCTTTCTGAGTCTTAGCCCTTCCATTTCAAACCATTGAACTGGATATGGATAAGTTAACTTCACAAGACAAAGAACAGAGGATTCAATCCTAGTCTGCTGGGAACCTAGACCCATTTGGAAAAAAAAGAAGTCTTCCTTTTTGGTCACTAGAACACAGTGTTGGACTGGTCACTTGAATACAATTCTTACCTACATCCAAGAGAGATTCATGACCTTTATTAGGAATAGGGATGAGTTTTTTTCAGAATATGTTGGGTTTCCTGACAAAATCAGGGGAGCAGAACAGGAATCTTGGTCGGACCCTCCACTTGTTGGCATAGTGCTGGGCGCCCTGACAAAATCCAGGAGCAGGGCATAGGGGATCCCCCTTTTGCCCCAGAAGATCGGGCGCCAGCAGACAGAGAAAAAATGGGAGAATCCAGCAAAGTTTCAAAGGCTTTACACTAGCTTGTTCTGGTATACAATTTAGTAACTGGAAACGCCCAGACTTTAGGGTTCTCAGTTGGGCTCCGCCACTGTAGGTTTAGAATCCTTAGCCAAGATGGTCGCTACCATGTGTTAAGGCCCAACAGGGATGAGAAGTTGAGGAGGCAGAAAGGAGAAAAGGCAAAAAAGGGGAAAAAAGCACTGAAGAAAGCAGGCTGCACCTTTTATATCTTTTAAATCCATACCACCCACACCAATGGAAAGCAGTTAGGTCAATCCCCTCAGGTAACTTCTCCCAGGACCTCCCACCTAGTCCCCTAGTCCCATTGAAATGTTAATGTCGCCCAGCGAAGGCTGCAGGTCCTTGGTAGATGGGGAGGCATCTCAAAATACAAAGGCATACATCTGTACCAATGGATATTCTACAGCCAGGTATATATTTCTCCAAACCCTCACAAGATTCTTATCTTTACTTTATAGCTGGTTTGTATATGAGCTTTTAGACTTATTAGAGAGCCATGCTTGCTTGGAGTCAAAGAGCATTTCTCTCTGATCTAATTATTTAGAGATCCAACGTGGCCAGGTAAATATACCAGTAAGATCCATCTAGTCCCACGATGACTGTGGCAGCATGAGAGAAAATATTTATACCAGCTAACATAGAATACATGGTAAGATATATTGCCACATATCAAACTGTTTTCCGCCCCTTATCTACAAAGTGGCCTGTAGGAGGCAACTCCAGGCAAGATGCAGAGACCCTGGGCAATAGTGTACTGCAACAAGTGTGAGAAACAACAAGAACATAATCACTGTAGGTGAGCAAAAGGCCACTTCTACAACCCAAGAAACTCAATCTGCCTTTATTCAAATCCATGATGTTTTTGTACCAACATGACATTGCCATTGATTGTTGTCTCACCATAATTCAATATACCTCACTTGTGTAAGTGCTCTTTAGGTCCACCTTTCTATACTCGATGACTGTAATGCCCATTTTTTCTCTCTTGAAAATTTCAAATCTGTATGTCAGAGGTATCAGAGTGTTGCAGGTCTCCTCTAAGAGCCTCTGCATCTGCTCTGGATTGCCTGCTGCAAATCACTTCATAGATAAGGGGTAGTCTAAATGTGGCAGTTTTATCTGACTATGTATTCTGTACTAGCTGGTATAAATATTCTCTCATGCTACCACAATCATCATGGGACTAGCTAGATCTTACCAGCATATTTGCCTGGCCACGTTGGATCTCTAAGTAATTAGACCAAAGAGAGATGTTGTTTGCCTCCAAGCAAGCAAGCATGGCTCCCTGATAACTCAAAGGCAACAAATACAAAAACTACCATGAAGTAGACGAAACTTGTGAAGGCTTGAGAAATATTTAACTGGCATTAGTATTAGTCTTTGGTACAGAGACATGCCATCTCAGAAGCCCCCCTTCTACTCCCTATAAAGGCTTTTCCAGGCAGATCTTGGCTCAAGACATTAGTATATAAAAGGGCCTACGTGAGGTGCTGGGCAGAAATTACCTGAGGGCATTTGACCCTCCCCTGCTTCCCATAATATTGGGAGGGGAGGTCTGAGTTGCAGGGGTATAAAAACTAGCCTGCTTCCCTCTCTCTCTCTCTCTCTCTCTCTCTCTCTTTCTCTCTCTTGCTCTCTTTTTTGGCTCTCTTGTGAGCTCACACCCTTCTTGGAAGTCTTGTCTTTTGTCTACTCTTTACAGGGCCTTAACATGGTGGCCGCCATTTTGGCCTACATGTGGCTGGGGTTCTAGCCAGGAATCCTAAGCACAGGGTAATTCCCATTGTTGATTTGTATGCCTGAACCTGTGATAAGTAAAGCCTTTTAAAACTGCATCGGATTCCTGAGTCTTCATCCATTACCCACAGCTTCAGAGGTAGAAGGGAAACTCACTTCCCGGCACTGTTGGGGACCCCAGCGGCATCCCCCGACATCAGAGTATACATAATCCCTGGAAAAAAGTGGGAACGAGTGATTAGAAAATAAAGACAATGAAGACTGGGTGATTCACAGGCTATTTTGATTGTGTAATACATTAAGTTGGACTGTTTATTTAAATTATTTGGGAATCCCAGAGTGTTCACTTCTGTTTTCTACCTCTGGCGTCTATAAAACTAATTCCCTATCCCATTTTACAATTACGATTTTATCACTCTGTCCTTATTCAAATAACTGCATGCACAGTGCTGGAACAGTCTTTCCCAGATGATGCACTATTTATCTTTGAGGGGTGACGCGACTCTGAGCTGGTGCGTGATGATTGGTAGTCTAGCACAGATGCACAGGAAATTGTATCTTCCACAGAACACTGCTCACATTTTTTACCACCGAACA
>JAJIBD010032697.1:10000-20306 GCA_021461705.1 Cryptotis parvus | reverse complement strand
TTTGCAATATTATGTAAATTAGTTTCTGAGTGCACAATTACAAGCACAATATCTATCCCAGAAAGAGTTACTTTTTATTGAACATTAAAGATTACTGCACTGCAGAATAGAATTTTATAATTTGGCAGTCCATAGAGACTGCCAGTTGTGGATGATTCTTTCCTGCTGATATCGGCACTCCTTTGATAACCCTTCTTTCTGAAGTTACTTAGCTAGGCTCATCAGGTTTCATATATAGCACCTAAACTGATATAATAGTGCCATGAAAATCTGTCGCATGTGAGTTCCCTAAGCTGATTGCCATTTGTATTATCTTACAAAGGAAGCAAATAAACCACTAAAATACATAAAGCATTGTTCCTGTATAGCACTCTTTTATAATGATGCAGAATTCAAGATGTACAATTAGGTTTTATGGCACTAAGATTTTGATTTATATTATCTGTAGGAAAGAAAAGAAAAAATAGATGGGGCAATGAAAATGGGACAATACACTATCAAATAAATCTGTGCAATATACATTCAAACTGTCATATGCTGAAACTGATATAAGTACATGAAAGATGAAATCACTGCTGAAGCAATGGCTCATCAAGATGCATGCTTCCCTTAGAAAAGAATCTCTGTCAAGTTTTGCTTACAGCGCCATACTAGTCCACAGGTATAACAAAGCGCTGGATTCTTCTCTATTTAATGAGCAGTCTGTCTACTCAGCTACACTTACAGATTCACTTTAGTACCACTATATTTCCTACAGCAGTAATGAGTATGCTGATCTGTATATGTATTTGCAAGGGTAAATACATTAATATAGCCAGTTTGGTGACTAATCTACGTAATGTATATTCTATGAGGGTTTTGTTTTAGTTTTTAAGTTTTTTTGGTCCACACTCAGCGATGCTGAGGAATCACTCCTGACTCTGCACTCAGGAATTACTCCTGGTGCTTGGGGTCCATATGGAATCCCAGGTATTGAACGTGAGTCAGTCATGTGCAAGACAAGTACATTAACTGCTACTCTATCACTCCAGGCACAGTATACCCTATTTTTTCTGTAACTTATTGCATAGTACTGTAAGAGGTATACCGAATCTTTTGTTCACTTTTCTGTATATTCATTTAGTTCATGTCTGAAAATAGAAACTCTGTTGTTTTGACTAATGGGTAGATTCTTCATAATATATTCAGCACACCTTTTTCCCTGTGGGTTTTCTTTTGCTATTGTTTTTATTTTTATTCTTGCAGTTAAATTAATTTCAGGTCACCACATTATTTTTTGTCATTTTTTAGGATGGTACATTTGGTAGATAGGATTAAAATCAGAGGCCATTTAGAAAAACCCCTTGCTTACTCAGCCTTGCAACACTTGTGCATTTTATAAATGCATATCTTATGCAGTGTGGGCACCTTTCCTCACGCTTCTGTTTATCTTCCCCTCCTAATTTATAAATGCTATTCATGTCTCATATGGCACATAGATTTACCTCAAAATTGCCTCCTCCATTTGTCTATTTAAACTACTCATCTGTAGGAAAATAGAACTATTAAGCCCAGAGGAAACATTTTTCAATCTATTTGTCATTGTACCCTAGTGACAGCATACCATATTATTCCCTTATCTTTATTCTCTAATTCTGTATTTCCCTAATCCCCAATCTAGTGCCTCCAAAATTTTCCTGTCATTTCCTGATTTCACCACTATATTACTTTCTGGTATTACTTTGTCCATTTTCTATTTACTACCACTAATAGGAATAAATGCAAGCCAGCAAGCTGCTCGTGTTGTATTTGATATGCTAAATGTCAGTAACAATTATATTAGATCATTCTCATGCCTAAATAATGGTTTGGGCTTTATGTTCCTGTACCAAGCCGATGCCCTTGGCTCACAGCATGTGACAGACATATGAGATATTACTGGTGCCCGCTCTAGCAAATAGATGATTAACGGGAAGATCGTGATCGTGGTCGGTGGAATAAATGATGTAACTCTTTGGTTATTGTTTTCACCAAAGTTCATACTCCGATCAGACTTGTAGGTCTTAAGTAACTCTACAAGAACGTTTATGTACATACCCCTTGAGTTTTAGAGTCATATATTGACTAAAGTAGAATTTTAAATTAAATCCATGGAGCATTATCTATTGATGAACCAGTCTCATAACACTCTGTGATGACATATCCAATCACAGATTAAAAATAATTAAATATAGCTTATAAACTATTCCCTGTCAAGTTGCTTTCCTTTACTAATATATAAAATGACAATATAAAATTTCATTTATCCTCAATAAATTCTATTATTTCCTGCTCAAACCTATTTCTTCTGCTTTCTGCTTTAACATTTGCTAAACATTTCAAATGAAATGATACAGAATTTTGGAATGGACATAATGTATTATGAAAGTACAGTATTATTTTTCAGTATTTTGTGATCATTTTGTTATATGGTATAAAAATAAAGATGTGATGAGACATTGTAAACATGCAACACCTTGTAAATATTGGTATTGCAACTGAATAATATCAGAAATACAATGAAATGTTCATCACTTGATCACTTGATATCCCATTATTCATCGATTTGCTAGAGCGGGCTCCAGTAATATTTCCATTTGACCCTATGATGTGCCAGTGTAGCCCAATGGCATCTGATTGATTCAAGAATACGAAAAGTCTCAAACCGTTCCTTCAGGATCTTGAAGAAGTTTGACCATCTTGTAGGTGGGTGGCCACATGATCATTTGATGTCTGGTGGGATCTAGTGTGTAACGGCTCTAAATAAGCAGTCATCTCCAAATCGCATTACATGCCCAACCCATCTGATTCAAATACCTTAGCAAATGAGACAGCATCCCTGACTCTGGATCACCGTTGGAGGTCAGGTCGGAACTCCAGATTCCTTCTCTCACTTGAGTGAGGTGTGATATTCGAAGCATAGCTCTTTCAATTCCTCTTTGGGAGACCCGAATAGCATTCTCATCCTGCTTTCGTAGGGGCCCAGGTCTCTGAGGCATATGTTGATGCAGGGAGAATGGTGGAATAGAAGAGATGTGCCCAGAGCCGGAGGTTCTTTTGTCCTTTTAGCCATTTCTTCAATGTCCTTGAAAGTGTTCCATGCCACTGTCTTCCTCCTGCTCAGGTGTTAGGTCATTGGTCATGTTGAGCTAGGTACACATAACTCCTGCATTCAGAGATGTTTGTCCCATTGAGAGTGAATGGGAATTCTGGAACTAGTTCATTTTTCAGGACCATAGTTTTGTAGAGATTCAGCTGTAGACCTATCTTTCCACATTCTCAGTTGAAGTCAGCCAGCATTTGTGCCACTTGGCTAATGTTTGGTGTTATTAGAAGGATGTCATCAGCAAAGCGAAGGTGGTTTAGTCTCCAACTGTCTTATCTTCACTCCTATTCCTTCCCATTCTAATTGTCACATGATGTTCTCGAGAGTGGTGTTGAAGAGTTTTGGTGAAATGGTATCACCCTGCCGAGCCCCTCTTTTGACATCAATGTTCACTTCCTTGTAGAATGGTGAGATCCTGGTGTTAAAACCATAATAGAGCTCATGAAGGATCTTGATGTATTGGGTTTGAATGTCCTGTTGAGCTAGGGCTTTGATGACTGCTTTGGTCTCAACAGAATCAAAGGCTTTCTTTAAATCAATGAATGTTAGGCAGAGAGGCATCTTGAACTCCCTACACACCTCAATGAGCTTGGTTACCATGTGGATATGGTTGATTGTGCTGAATTCTTTTTTGTAAGCCATCTTGCTCGCATGGTTGTCCTTCATCTAATCATCTGCCAATCCTGTTCAGGATGACTCGAGTGAACAGCTTGTAGATGATGGACAACAGGCAGATGGGGCGATAGTTGCCAATGTCGTGGATGTCTCCCTTCTTGAACAGTAGAACTATCCTGCTAGTTTTCCTTGAGAGGGCACTTTGCATTTAGACAGGTAGTATGTGAGGAACCGAGCCAGTGTTTTGATGAGTACTGATGGCAGATTTTTCAGGTGTTCAGGTCTGACTTTGTTTGGGCTGGGTGATGTTCGCGTTCTTTACCAATGAAATGGCATGTTGGATTTCAGAAGGGAGAACGTTGGGAATGACATATCCATTTGGTTTTGCGTTTCTGACCACGAAAATATCCATATTTTCAAATAAACACTCAAATTATGTACCTTTGAAAATATTTGAATTCTTAGCTCTATTATTTATTCTTTCATCTGTATGTAACAAAAATATATCCCTATAAATGAGGTACAGCTGTGGAATATGAAGTGTCTTAAAAACAAAAATGATAAAGGAAAAAGACTTTTCAGACATGAAAGACTTTAAAATTATCAAGTCTACACTCATTTGCCTTTTGCTTTTTTCAATTTCCGTTCTAGTTATATTTTTGCTTTACCTATTTTGTAATAGACCCATTTTAAATTTTGTTTATCACATATTTTTGTGACATAATTTTTTCTCTTTATTGATCACATATTAGAGTTTCTTTCAGAATTTGAAATACTGTATGTAAAACCCAAATTTCTTAATTTTGGTACTATACATGTTTTTTGCTCACACTTATACATTCAAATGTGTTTTCCTTGATTAAAAATTTATTATCCTTTCCACATACCCCCTTTCTCCTTTGCACACCTCAAGTAAAATGACATTGTCTTGGGGTATATGTTCCTCTGATCTCATAGTTTTCCTCCTCTCCATCAATTTATTCCCTTCCCTGATTGAATTTATCCTTGAAATGTTAATGTATGTATAACTCATTCACCTTATTGTGGTGCAAATACTTTTTTTAATGATCTCAACTTTCCTTTAGAGTTATGCAATTGTTTCAATTTGCATTTAACCTTATATATGAACAGTTGGTTATGTGTATTACTCATTGCTGTGTAGTAGTCCTGAACACAAAATTAACATTTTAACTATTTCGCTCTTCTATGGCAAATTTTCCAATATCTAGCAGAAACCCTGACCTTTGTAGGTGCTCACTAATATTCAACAGATGACTGCTGAAAAAAATCAATGAAAATATACTACATTTCCATTTGAAGGATTGCCATAAAATTTGTTTCTCAGTATAGAATTATTTCCTAAATGACTTGTGAGTTTATATTTTTGATAGAAGCTGTAAAAATATCCTAAGAGAATGATGTCCTTAAAGTCACTAAAGCTATTGCTTGTTGACTGGATTGATATTCTGTCCAGAAGAGATACCAAGTTCAGATCTATTTTTTTCCATTCAATTCAAAGACTTTAAGAGCTCACTTTAGCTAAGGAAGACACAAAGTCCAAGTAAGATAATCAGTCAGAAAATTATCTTCAGCTGCAGCAGTAGTACAGTATATAGGCACATGCCTTGCACAGAGTAGACCTGGGTTCAATTTCAGGCACCACATATGGGGACCAAGAGTCCTGCCAGGAGTGATTCCTGAGAAAAAAGCAAGTATTACGCTTTGAACACCACCAGGTGTGGCTCACTCTTCTTTTCCCCCCCACCTCTCAAAAAAGAGAAAAATGTTCTCTTGATGAACTCTTTTGACCAAAACGAAATGTGCCATTTCATATTGTTTTAAGATTAACAACTAACATTAATATAAAATTCATCAAACAAAATATAAGAAAGCATTAATATTTATGTGTTTATTGCCTAATCAAAATTTAAAGAATATATTAGTAGTATGTATCAGTAGATCTTGCCTCACTCTCATGAAAAATGCTATTCTCCTCCCCAAGTACCCCTTCTCTTCATTTATCCAGTTTCTCATTTTACAATTTAGAATTTATTTCACATAATTCACTCATTATTCTTATCAAAGAAATAAAAAACTCTTTCTGCTTTGAACTTTGAAATATTCTTGCCTTTAACCACAATTTATATGACTTTAGGATTAGCATTAATTTTTATTCTACATGTTAAGCCTAATTGCTTAAAGGTTTAGTGGAAACATGCAACATGTGGAAGCGATCCCATAGAGGAAATGAACCACCCACGTTAGTCTAAATTCTGTCATACTATCAACTCTCAAAATCACTTTGAAACAGAGCTTAACTCTTTGGTGATAACTTAAAACAATAAATCTAAGGTATATTAATAAAATTTAGTACTGACACATCAGTACAAACCTTAATAAGATAACTCTAAACTGCTATTCATTGAACATATATTCATTAAATTTCTATTTATTGATATACAGATTGAGTTACTTTATAATGGGAATCACTTGTATCACTTGTATCAATTGTCTCCCTGTTGTTCATCTATTTGCTTGGGCAGGCACCAGTAAAATTCTATATGTCCGGTTGCAAGCAACTGTAGCCCAAGGGCATCTGCTTGCTCCAGGAATAGGAATAGACCCAACCATTCCTTCAGGTCATGGGAATGAGGTCCATAACTGTTACTGGTTTTTGGAATATCAAATACAGCACGGGAGGCTTGCAAGGGTCTGCTGTGTAGGTGGTATACTCTAGTAGGAGGACCTCATTTTGAGCATTTTCTGATGAAACTCAATGGGGAAAGATCAAGTTTTCTTTTTTGTGTGGAGCTCTGAGGAGCTGTGGAGTCTGGATGTTGAGGGATGACTGACCTCATGGTGTGAGGGTGCCTCTGGCTTCTTGCTATGCTCACTGGGATAACAGGCTGTGGCTAGAACCTTGCCTAAAACTGTATACAGTGTATAAATATGAAAGATCCTGGGAAGGACCTGATCCTAACATCCAGTACTATCTAAGACTGTCTTGCGACCTACGGAGCTGTGGGTCTGGAATGTCTCTCTTCCAGGATTGCTGGCATAGAGATGGAGGAATGGGAGGAGGAGCCCAAATTCCCCCCTCCAAGTCCAGCCAGCAGGTCCCCTCCCCGCACGTATGAGCAAACCCTGGGAGCTATGTTGGACTTGGCCGGAGGCTGGCCAAGCCCCTTTTACCGCCCTCCAGAGCTCAGCTCTATAGCTTGCTTCCACGTGGGGCCGAGTAGCACAGCTGTGAGTCTGGAGTGGTTGGATCTGGATCGCCTCTCTTCCAGGGTTGCCTATGGATCTGTGGGTCTGGCGTGGTTCTCTCTTTTCGGGGCTTCTGGCATGGAGGTGGAGGAATGGGAGGAGTACCCCAAATTCCCGCCTCCAAATCTGGCCAGTGTGGCCCCTCCCCCACACGTGTGAGCAAAAACCATTGGAGTTATGTTGGACTCGACAAGGGTCCGATAATGGGACTAGTCCTTTAAATCATGAAATATATATCTTTATATTTAAAAACAGCATAATATTGAGTGACTGTGCTGATGGGTTAATATAACACAGAATGATCAGTTCAATGTATTTTCAATATGTTGTTGTATAGACTACATGAATAAAATATTATATATTGCCACTTATTTTAACCATATGTCCTTTGCTAAAATATAGAAGGTTAATGAGTATTATACTAACTAGCATAACCATAGATTTTGCTCACATAGTTTATGAAGGATGTCTGGCTGAAAAAATAACTATATTCTCCTCTGCCCAGGAAGAGGAAAGTCTATACTATATTAATGGGCTAAACAGTCATGCTAAGACTGCAGAAAGAGGCAAATGAAGATAATAATTAAAATCTTGAATGACTACTTGAAGAATGTATCAAAATAATACTCACACATCCTTGATGGAAAGGATAATAGCATCCTTTCAGATAGCACATTTTTTGTCTTTGATGCACATTTGAAGCACCCCTAGGGATTTTTTTTATAGGGCCCACAAATAGCAGTGCATGGTAACATGACATATATTAAACATTGCTATAACTCTTGCACCATAGTTCTTGTTCTTGGTGATGGTATTTTCATAAATAATAACAATTCTCAAGCTTCATTTCATTATTTCAGATGGGACATAGATACTAATATTTCTGAGTATTCCTCTGTACAACAAACTAAAGCTGAATGAAATATTATAATGTGTGTCAGTTCAAAAGAATATACTTGTAATGGGTTTGTGCCTCAGAAAAATATCAGAGATAGTAGCTTATAGAATAAGTGTCAAAATTGAGAGAGAAAGCATATGGGAAGCTCAACTACAAGAGTGAGATAAATGAAAGGGAATGAGATATGCAAGTGTGTCAGAAAAAAGAGAAGTCCAAATGTATGTATGTTAGAGTTACAAAATTGTCCTGTAGCAATCCATTCATTAAAACTAAGTAACTCTAGCAGGAAAAATCTTAACCTAGCAGTTCATGTTTTAATGTTGTGAGCGTTGATAATTCATTTGTGTGACCCATCCTATGTAAAAAGGAGGCTAAATGTGGTGGCTTGGAAAAATTAAGGTATTACTTCAAAATTCTTACTTTGATTGACAGATAATAATATAATACCATGAACAAGTGAAATAAAGAAATTGTATGGAACACATAATGTGATTTTTCAGATTTTTAAAATACTGCTTTTCAATTAATTTCAAAATATGTAAAATATGGAGGGAGGGACATAAGTGTATATCACTATATCTTAACTATATCTTAACTTTATTTCATATTTATGAATAAATATGAAACTAGAGATAGTAAGTTAAGATATAGTGAAAACTAAATTCACTATATCTTAACTTTTATTTCATATTTTTATAAGTGATATGCAGTTATATAGACATATCTTTGTTCTTTAGGGTAATTAAAGTTGAATTAACTTAGTGATCACTTTTGAATGACCATAATGAATTTTCTTGCAACAAAAAAAAAAATATGGACTGATACTCACTTTGGTTCTTCTTCTTTTTTTTTAAATTTTTTATTTTTACAATTACAAAAGATATACAATTAAAAAGTTCATATTTGGGTTTTGGTCACACAGTGTTCCAGCACCCATCCCGCCACCAGTGCCCATCTCCCCACCACCAACGCCCCCGGTTCCTCCCCATCCCCAGCCCTCCACCATGGCAGGTTCTTTATTTCTTTCCCTTTTCTCTCTTTCTCTTTTCCTTTCCCCCCAGACTATGGATTACAGAACATACATTAAAGGGTTGTCATGTGTGTCTTTTGCCTGTATTTAATGCTCAGTTCTAGGCTGGCATTAGTACCCTCGACAATTGCTAGCACATTGCTCCATTTTCTGTCTTACCTAGCCTCTGGACTCCCACACGCTTGTGATAATTTCCACCTTTGACAAGACCTCCTGATGTATGTTTCACTTGACCTTGGATATTGGTATCATAATATGTACATATATATTTATGTTATGCAGATAAATGCAGTCATTCTGTATCTGTCTCTCTCCCTTCTGGCTAATTTCGCTCAACATAATCTTCTCCATGTCCATCCATTTCTGAGGCAAATTTTATAACTTCATTTTTCCTAACAGCTGCATAGTATTCCATTTTGTAGATGTACCAAAAGCTTCTTTATCCAGTCATCGATTTTCGGGCACTCCTGGTTGCTTCCAGATTCTGGCTATTGTGAATAATGCTGCTATGAACATAAAAAGTAGGGATGGTGTTTCCGCTGGCATATTTTTGGTTTCCCAGAGTTGATTCCCAGGAGTGGTATGGCTGGGTCAAATGGGAGTTCAATTTCTAGTCTTTGGAGGAATGTCCATATTGTTTTCCAAAAAGGGCTGTACCAGCCGGCATTCCTCACCAACAATGGATGAGTACAGCCATCTACCAAAAGCCCACAGCGAGCATCATCATTCTAAATGGGGGAAAAGTTGGAAAGCCTTCCCTGAGATCAGGGACAAGACCAGGCTGCCCACTCTCACCTCTTTTATTCAATATAATACTGGAAGTACTTGCCATAGCACTCAGAGAAGAAAAGGCCATCAAGGGGCATCCAGATAGGCAAGGAAGATGTCAAGCTATCATTATTTGCAGATGACATGATATTACACCTAGAGAACCCTAAACTCTCTACCAAAAACTCCTAGAAACAATAGATGCATATAGTAGAGTGGCAGGATACAAAATCAACACCCAAAACTCAGTGGCTTTCCTATATACAAATAACAAAAAGAGAAGAAAGGGATATTAAGGAAACAATTCCATTCACAATTGTGCCACAGAAAATCAAATACCTAGGGATCAACCTGCCTAAGTGTGTAAAGGACCTGTACAAAGAAAATTACAAGACATTGCTCCAAGAGATAAAAGAGGACACAAGGAAATGGAAACATATTCTCTGCTCATGGATGGGGAGAATCAACATTGTCAAAATGGTAATACTCCCTAGAGCTCTGTACAGATTCAATGCAGTCCCTATAGGAGACCTCATGACATTCTTCAAAGAAATTGACCAAACGCTCCTAAAATTTGTGTGGAACAATAAACCCCCAAGGATAG
>JAJIBD010032697.1:0-5000 GCA_021461705.1 Cryptotis parvus | reverse complement strand
GTGCTGTAAGCAAACATACATCTGAATGACAAATTTTTTTTCTCTTAAATCCCAAGAGTATAATTATTTAGGCTGTACCAGATAGAGTAGTGCAAATGATGGGGACAATGAAATTAAAATGAGGCAACTCTGTTAAGTAGAGCCACTTAGCTCAACTTGGAATGATGAAAATTCTCCCTTGGAGACCAGAGACATAGTAAGAGGTTAAAGTACTTGGTTTGCATGTGGTTGCGCTAGTTTGATCTGCACCACCACCTAAAGGTCCCTTGAGCAATACCAAGAGTGATCCCATCCGCAGAGCCAGATGTAATCCGTGAGCAAAGCCAAGTATGTTTGACAAACAAACAAGCAAATCATAATTTGGGATGTAATATATTTATTAAATATGGTTAGAGAAATTAATAGTCTAAACACACAAGCTTCACACTACAATAGGTATTTTTATAAAATTGGAATTGCAAATAAATATTCAAAATATATAGAAAGAGACTATGTAATCAAATCAGCTTAATGACAATGTAATAAAATTATTAATTAAGCTACTATTCAATAAAGTGTATGCCTGTAAGATAATACAAGCATTTAAATATTCAATTTTGTCACATACCATAATTAAAAATCTGCTAATGATAGGGTTTCAAATACTGTGTTCCAATATAACATGCTCCACCATTGTCCACTTCTCCCACTATTAACTCAGTTTCCCTCTCTCCCCACTTTACCTGCCCTCCCCTCATCCTCCCCATTCTCTTATGATAAACTCAAGTCTGTAGATTGCTCCTTAGGTTTTTTTTTTGCTTGTGACCACTTTATGATTCCCTTGCTATGTTTCTTTATGTCCCACATATTAGGTATACAGAAAAAGCATTTATTGTGATGGAAACAATACAAGCTTTAATTTCCAAATCATATGTAAATGTGAGGTGACAAATTTGCTTATCTAAATTTGGAGGTCTTCCCCTATTTTTTTTTATTTACACAATGTAATAAGATAAAATTGTTTAGTACATTCAAAATAAAGATTCTAGGCAGTGGGTGATGTAGTTTATAGGAGACCCATTTAAGCAGTCACAGGGTTTGATATATGAAATCTATTTGTCTTCATTATCTTGCAGCCAGAGGAACAGAACTTGAACTTAGACTAAATATTTTAAACTCATCTGCAGAGATATGTTGAGAGGCAGCACATGCCTTTTTTGTGAATGTAGAACAGCATAAAAAGCTTAGCTTTAAAATAAACCTTTATGAGAAACTGATGCAACAGAACTCTCTGGTCATTCTCCCTCTGATGTTGTTTGTAAATGGTATTTGATAATGCATGTCTATTAGATATAATATAGTGATGTTGGTAGCTGTAATGTAGAGTAACAAATATACAATGAAAAGAAGGAATAAAAAAGAAATTTGATCAAGAAATCACCAATTTTTAATGAGATAAAATTGTATAAAAGATGGCAAGGGGGAGAAAAAATAATAGTATAAAAGGAGAGAAAATAGGAGTGGGAAAAATAAAGAAGTAAAGGGGACATCAAAAGTTCAAAATAGAATTGTCACCAACTTTGTATATTTTCATAGGAATCAAATAATAGATGTAAAAGATTAAGTGAAATATATATCCTAGATTTAGTCACTAATTGCAAAATATGTATAAAATATAATTTACTGTGTTGATTTTATATTTAAATAGAACATTAATATGCTACTGTGGCCTTTCACTTTTTCAGAGAATGGTATAATACAGTCTTTAAATTGTTTAGGATCATAGTCTCTGGGTTTTTGATGCCAGATTTAAATATTTTATTTTTTCAAATTAACTTACTTGTTAAGCTGTTGAGGATCAGAGTTTTGCTTTTGACATGAGATCTCATACTGAACTTATTCCAATAGTTTCTTGGTGAGATATGGCGGTTACAATTGGATAACAATAGTAATTGGTAAAATACTGCTTTATGATAAATATTTTACTTTAAAGGTATTGAATTGGATTAGAATGTTAAGATGAATGATCAAGGTAGGTGACTGGCCTGCACAGGGTCTTCGGGTTTGATCCCACTCGCTATAAAGAAAAATAAGAAGGAATATATAAAACCTATGAATCTCTGATTGGTATAAAAAGACCACTTAAATGTCATTAGAAAGATTTATATATTTGAAAAACTCCATGATAGAACCATACAGTGCAGAAAAATGATCTGTTCTATGTTATTGGTGTATGGAAGGTATATAAGATCAACTTTGTTAGCTCTATGAGAAGATATTGGAAGATGACAACTAATTCTAAACTGATGGGTAAGGTATTCAGTAAAATATTTCTAAGGAAAGAATTTTACAGCACACAGTTTTGTCAAGTCATGTCAAAATGAATAAGAATTTCCAATGTTATGCATATAGAGCTCAGATTTTTTAAGTCAGAAAATACACATATTTCAGCTGAACATGAAGGCTAGAAAAAGCCTTGTGTTAGACAGGAACAGCATTCACTTTGTTTCAAATTTTCAGAGATTGAATATCAGCTGGAGATTTGGGAATTACAGTGATCAAATATTAACAGCATATTGCATAAGTTTTTCTTCCAAAGCATTTTATGCTTTGTAAAACATAGAAGCAAAATTGTACTCAAATGAACTGAGCGCAGAGTGACAAGTTTTGGACTATATTTACTGATAAGTTGTTAACTATGATGTTTTATATATAGATTATTCAAATACAAGTGGTCTCAATTTTAGTATGTTCAAATTATGTTTTTTCACAAGAAGCTTCCCAGTATGCTGTGTGAATATAGATATGTTCAGCAATATACCTATTTTATCAGTAGTATCATAATGAATGAAATGTAAAATTATATACAACTTATATTGAAGCTATTGTACTCACATGTTGTCTCTTATAATCATCACTTGATCACTTGAATCCAGTTATTCATCGATTCGCTCGAGCGGGTGCCAGTAACATTTCCATTGGACCCTATCACGCGCCAATGTAGCCCAATGGCATTTGGTTGATTCAGAATATGAAGAGCCTCAAACCGTTCCTTCAGGGTCTAAAGGAAGTCTGACCATCTAGTAGGTGGGGGGCCACGTGATCTTTTGACATCCCGTGATCCAGTCGGTAATGGCTCTAGTCCAGCGGTTGTCTCCAAATCGCATTACATGTCCAGCCCATCTGATTTTCGATGCCTTGGCAAACGAGACAGCGCCCCTGATTCTGGAATAGCGACGGAGGTCAGATCTCCTGGATTCCTTCTCTCACTTGGAGTGAGACATGATATTCCAAGCATAGCTCTTTCGATGCCTCTGTGGGAGACCTGAATAGAATTCTCATCCTGCTTTCGTAGGGCCCAGGTCTCTGAGGCGTATGCTAATGCAGGGAGAACGGTGAGTCGAATCCTCTCTTTATAATCATAAAAATCATAAAATTTGAACTTTATAATCAAGGTAAAAATTTGTTCTTAAGCCATAGGAACTACTGGCTCTGCTGCACATAAAGTTAAATCTTGAAAGAAATGTTTATGTAGTTTTCAAATTGGCTACCAATATATTAACATTATTAAGAACAAAACTAAATGATTTCATATTTCACATTTCAAATAACAGCACTATGCTATTATTATTTGATCATTATACTTCTAAATATAATTAATCAATTTATAAAACAAAATTTTGAAAGATGTATTTTATCTAGATAATATGCACATTCATAAGTTTCAATTATGTGATATATCCATAAATGTTAACTGTATCCAAAATATTGAACCTGGGAGTGTAAGGAAATCTAGTCATATACACTCTTCCTATACAGGATTCAAGATATCAATTGAGATCTCTCAAAAAACAGACTGAATTTTTGAGAAATTGACTAGGTTAAACTGATATATTGCCTCTCAAGGTGTTGCAGATGTGGCTGCAGGTGCCTGTGCTCTATTAGCAGGTGGCAACAGGAGACAGGCCCTGCTACACCCAGGTTTTTTCTCTGCCCTGTGGTCCTGGATGGTTGATGGTCCAACATAGAAAGACTGGGCCTCCTGGGGCGATCCAGAAATGAATGGCAGAGCTCCTTCTGGCAAGCTACCTCATGGTGTATTCGATGCCAAAAACAGTAACAATAATGACCTCCTTACCAGCAAATGGAACGTTACTGATCTCTGCTTGAGCCAATCGATGAACAATGGGAAGACAAGTGACAAACTGATATAAGCTAGGTCCAGTATATCGCTGCTCATATCTTAGTGTTATTTGGAAGGACACTATGATTGTATATAATATAGGCTAAATCAGTATTCATAAGTCAACATAAATGCATTTCTAAATTTATGCATAGTGTTAGATTAAAATTTTTATATTGGAAACTCATTCTAATTGTAGTTATGTGTTTCTAGTAGAATCAATGAGCTTAAATGAATGGACACAAATAAAGAAAATATCATCTTACAGAATAATACCTAAAAGGTAAAATATCTAAGGAACTCCCTGACAAAGAAAAGGAAACACCTAAGTGACTTGTAAAGTATGAGATATTATGGAAGGAAAAAGAACACACTAATCAGACTGAAACTGTATTTGTTCTACAATTTTAAAAATAAAACATTATTGAAAGTGAAGTTACTATTGTTATGTATGTTACACCCTGTATAACTAATTTCATACACTTACTTCAGCCAGATCTTTAGATCACACATGTATAAGTCAAGTGTTTCTACAACATACCTCATCCTAAGAATGTTATTAAAATAATCATACTCCAAAACAATCCACAAATTCAATACAGTCCCTATAAAACACCAGTGATAGGTTTTCAAAGAAATAGAATAGACAATTTATAATGTGTATGCAATTACTAAAGGCCCTTAATAACAAAATGAATAAATATCTGAGAAATAGCAATAAAATGAAATCATGTATACAGATTTAAAGCTATATTGTAAAACAGTTATAATTAAAACAGTATGATGCTGGTACAGAGGCAGGCATTCAAACCAACAGTATGGAAAATAGAGGTCAACA
>JAJIBD010032696.1:57500-65140 GCA_021461705.1 Cryptotis parvus | reverse complement strand
TCATCATCGATCATGAGCGGGCCTCCAGTGACCCTAAGTGATGTGCCAAGGTGCCAGTGTAGCCCAATGGGCATTTGCTTGCTTCAGGAATAACGAAGAGTCTCAAACTGTTCCTTCAGGATCTTGAAGTAGTCTGACCATCTTGTAGGTGGGCAGCCTATTTGAGGTCGTGCTAGTCTGGCGTAACTGCTTTGGACCAGGAGTCGTGCTCCAAAAATCACACTATACGCGCAACTCCATCTGATTTTCAGTAGCTTGGCAAATGAGACAGCATCCCTGACTCTGGATCAGTGGGGCGTGGTCGAACCTCGGATTCCTTCTCCTCACTTGAGTGGGAGGCGTGATTATTCAGGCATACCTCTTTCGATTTCTCTTGGGAGACCCAAATAGCATTCTCATCCTAAGCTTCAGAGGGCCCAGGTCTCTGAGTGCATATGTTGATGAAGGGAGAATGGTGGAGTAGAAGAGATGTGCCCAGAGCCGGGAGTTCTTTGTTCTTTAGCTATTTCTTTAATGTTTCTTGAAGGTGCTTCTATGCTACTCTCTTCCTGCTAAGCTTAGGTGTTAGGTCATTGGTCATGTTGAGCTAGGTAAAGGTACACATAACTCCTGCATTCAGAGATGTTTATTCCCATTGAGAGTGAATGGGGCCTCTGGAACTAGTTCAATTTTTCAGGACCATAGTTTTGTGGAGATTCAGCTGTAGACCTTATCTTTCCACATTCTCAGTTGAAGTCAGCCAGCATTTGTGCTACTTGGCTAAGGTTTGGGTGATTAGAAGGATGTCATCAGCAAGCGGAGGTGGTTGCTAGTTGCAACTGGTCTTATCTTCACTCCCATTCCTTCCCATTCTAATTGCTCCGTGATGTTCTAGTGGGTGGTGCTGAAGAGTTTCTGCAAAAATGGTAAATCACTCCTGGCCGAGCCCATCTTTGGACATCATTGTTCACTTGCTTTAGAATGGTGAGATCCTGGTGTTAAAACCATAATAGAGCCTATGAAGGATCTTGATGTATTGGGTGTGAAATGTCCTGTTGAGCTAGGGCTTTGATGACTGCTTTGGTCTCAACAGAATCAAAGGCTTTCTTTAAATCAATGAATGTTAGGCAGAGAGGCATCTTGAACTCCCCTACACACCTCAATGAGCTTGGTTACTATGTGGATATGGTTGATTGTGCTGAATCCTTTGTGCTTCATCTTGCTCGCATGGTTGTCCTTCATCTAATCTGCTGCTAATCCTGTTCAGGGATGACTTCGGGTGAACAGTTTGTAGATGATGGACAACAGGCAGATGGGGGCGATAGTTGCCAATGTCGTGGATGTCTCCCTTCTTGAACAGAAAACTATCCTGCTAGTTTTTCCTTGGGAGGGCACTTTGCATTTAGACAGGTAGTATGTGAGGAACCGAGCAGTGTTTTGATGAGTACTGATGGCAGATTTTTCAGGTGTTCAGGTCTGACTTTGTCTGGGCTGGGGGATGTTCGTTTCTTTACCAATGAAATGGCATGTTGGATTTTCGAAGGGAGAACGTTGGGAATGACATATCCCATTTGGTTTTATGTTTCTGACCACAAAATATCCATTAAATAAACACTCAAATTATGTACCTTTTGAAAATATTTGAATTCTTAGCTCTATTATTTATTCTTTCATCATGGTAACAAAAATATATCCCTATAAATGAGGTACAGCTGTGGAATATGAAGTGTCTTAAAAACAAAAATGATAAAGGAAAAAGACTTCAGACATGAAAGACTTTAAAATTATCAAGTTCCCACTCATTGCCTTTGCCTTTTTTCAATTTCCGTTCTAGTTATATTTTTGCTTTACCCCATTTTGTATTATAGACCCATTTTAAATTTTGTTTAGCACATATTTTTGTAACATAATTTTTCTCTCTTATTGATCATATATAGAGTTTCTTTCAGAATTTGAAATACTGTATGTGACCCAAATTTCTTAATTTTGGTACTATACATGTTTTTGCTCACATATACATTCAAATGTTTGTTTTCCTTGATTAAAAATTTTATTATCCCTTTCCACATACCCTTTCTCTCTTTGGCACACCCTCAAGTAAAATGACATTGTCTTAGGGTAGTTCCTCCTGATCTCATAGTTTTCCTCCTCCATCAATTTATTCCCTTCCCTGATTGAATTTATCCTGAAATGTTAATGTATGTTATAATCATTCACCTTAGTGTGGTGAATACTTTTTTATGATCTCAACTTTCCTTTTAGACTTCTATGCAATTGTTTCCAAATTTTGCATTTAACCTTAGATGTGAACAGTTGGTCAGTGTATCTCTTGCTTGCAGTAGTCCTGCACTACAAAATTAACATTTAACTATTTCGCTCTTCTATGGCAAATTTTTTACCAATATCTAGTAGAAACCCTAGACTCTTGTAGGTGCTACACTAATATTCAACAGATGACTGCTGAAAAAATCAATGAAAATATACCCCCCCATTTCCATTTGAAGGATTGCCATAAAAATTTGTTCCCTCAGCATAGAATTATTTCCTAAATGACTTGTGAGTTTATATTTTTATAGAAGCTGTAAAAAATATCCTAAGAGAGATGATGTCCTTAAAGTCACTAAAGGCTATTGCTTGTTGACTGGATTGATATTCTGTCCAGAAGAGATACCAAGTTCAGATCTATTTTTTCCATTCAATTCAAAGACTTTTTAAGAGCTCACTTTAGCTAAGGGAAGACACAAAAGTCCAAGTAAGATAATCAGTCAGAAAATTATCTTCAGCTGCAGCAGTAGTACAGTATATAGGCACATGCCTTCTGCACAGAGTAGACCTGGGTTCAATTTCAGGCACCACATATGGGATCAAGAGTCCTGCCAGAAGTGATTCCTGGAGAAAAAGGCAAGTATTCGCTGAATACCACCAGGTGTGGCTCACTCTTCTTTTCCCCCACCTCTCAAAAAGAGAAAAATGTTCTACTTGATGAACTCTTTTTTGACTAAATAAATGTGCCACTGTCATATTGTTTTTAAGATTAACAACTAACATTAATATAAAATTCATCAAACAAAATATAAGAAAGCATTAATATTTATGTGTTTATTGCCTAATCAAAATTTAAAAAAATATATTAGCAGTATGTATCAGTAGATCTTGCCTCACTCTCAGCTGAAAATGCCTCTTTCTCCTCCCCCCAAGTACCCCCTTCTCTTCATTTATCCAGTTTCTCATTTTACAATTTAGAATTTAGTTCACATAATTCACTCATTATTCTTATCAAAGAAATAAAAACTCTTTCTGCTTTGAACTTTGAAATATTCCTTGCCTTTTTATACCACAATTTATATAATTTTAGATTAGCATTAATTTTTATTCTACATGTTAGCCTAATTGCTTAAAGGTTTAGTGGAAAGATGCAACATGTGGAAGCGATCCCATAGAGGAATGAACCACCCCACGTTAGTCTAAATTCTGTCATACTCATCAACTCTCAAAATCACTTTGAAACAGAGCTTAACTCTTTGGTGATAACCTAAAACAATAAATCTAAGGTATATTAATAAAACTTAGTAATTGACACATCAGTAAAACCTTAATAAGATAACTCTAAACTGCTATTCATTTTAACATATATTCATTAAATTTATATTTATTGATATACAGATTAAGTTACTTTATAATGGGAATCACTTGGTCACTTTCGTATCAATTGTCTCCCTGTTGTTCATCTATTTTGCTTGGGCAGACACCGTAGAATTCTATATGTCCGTTGCAAACAACTGTAGCCCAAGGGCATCTGCTTGCTCGAGGAATAGGAATAGACTCAATCATTCCTTCAGGTCATGGGAATGAGGTCTATAATTGTTACTGGTTTTTGGAATATCAAATACAGCACGGGAGGCTTGCAAGGCTTTGCTGTGTAGGTGGTATACTCTAGTAGGAGGACCTCATTTTTGAGCATTTTAAGAGGAAACTCAATGGGAAAGATCAAGTTTTCTATTTTGTGTGGAGCTCTGAGGAGCTGTGGAGTCTGGATGTTGAGGATGACTGACCTCATGGTGTGAGGGGTGCCTCTGGCTTCTTTGCTATGCTCTACTGGGATAACAGGCCGTGGCTGAACCTAGCCTAAAACTGTATACAGTGCATAAATATGAAAGATCCTGGGAAGGACCTGATCCTAACATCCAGTACTATCTAAGACTGTCTTGCGCACTCTACGGATCTGTGGGTTGGAATGGCTCTCTCTTCCAGGATTTCTGGCATAGAGATGGAGGAATGGGAGGAGGAGCCCAAATTCCCCCTCCAAGTCCAGCCAGAGGTCCCTCCCCGCACGTATGAGCAAAACCCTGGGAGCTTGTGTTGGACTTGGCAGAGGCTGGCCAAGCCCCCTTTACTGCCCTCCAGAGGCTCAACTCAATAGCTTGCTTCCACGTGGGGCGAGTAGCACAGCTGTGAGTCTGGAGTGGTTGGATCTGGATCATCTCTCTTCCAGGGTTGCCCATGGATCTGGGTCTGGCGTGTCTCTCTTTGGGGCTTCTGGCATGGAGGTAAGGAATGGGAGGAGTACCCCAACTGCCTGCTCCAAATCTGGCCAGTGTGGCCCCTCCCTACACATGTGAGCAAAACCATTGGAGTTGTAGTTGGACTCCACAAGGGTCCGATAATGGGACTAGTCCTTAAATCATGAAAATATATATCTTTATATTTAAAACAGCATAATATTGAGTGACTGTGCTGATGGGTTAATATAACACAGAATGATCAGTTCAATGCATTTTCAATATGTTGTTGTATAGACTACATGAATAAAATATTATATATTGCCACTATTTTAACCATATGTCCTTTGCTAAAATATAGAAGGTTAATGAGTATTATACTAACTAGCATAACCATAGATTTTGCTCACATAGTTTTTATAGGATGTCTGGCTGAAAAAATAACTATATTCTCCCTCTGCCCAGGAAGAGGAAAGTCTATACTATATTAATGGGCTAAACAGTCATGCTAAGACTGCAGAAAGAGGCAATGAAGATAATAATTAAAATCTTGAATGACTACTTTGAAGAATGTATCAAAATAATACTTACACATCCTTGATGGAAAGGATAATAGCATCCTTTCAGATAGCACATTTTTGTCTTTGATGCACATTTGAAGCACCCAGGATTTTTTTATAGGGCCCACAAATAGCAGTGCATGGTAACATGACATATATTAAACATTGCTATAACTCTTGCACCATAGTTCTGTTCTTGGTGATGGTATTTTCATAAATAATATCAATTCTCAAGCTTCATTTCATTATTTCTCAGATGGGACATAGATACTAATATTTCTGAGTATTCCTCTGTACAACAAACTAAAGCTGAATGAAATATTATAATGTGTGTCAGTTCCAAAAGAATATACTTGTAATGGGTTTGTAGCTTCAGAAAAATGTTCTAGATAGTAGCTTATAGAATAAGTGTCAAAATTGAGAGAGAGAAAGCATATGGGAAGCTCAACTACAAGAGTGAGATAAATGAAAGGGAATGAGATATGCAAGTGTGTCAGTGAAAAGAGAAGTCCAAATGTATGTATGTTAGAGTTATAAAATTGTCCTGTAGCAATCCATTCATTAAAATAAGTAACTCTAGCAGGAAAAAATCTTAACCCTAGCAGTTCATGTTTTAATGTTGTGAGCGTTGATAATTCATTTGTGTGACCCATCCTATGTAAAAAGGAGGCTAAATGTGGTGGCTTGGAAAATTAAGGTATTACTTCAAAATTCTTACTTTGATTGACAGATAATAATATAATACCATGAACAAGAAATAAAGAAATTGTATGAACACATAACGTGATTTTTCAGATTTTTAAAATACTGCTTTTCAATTAATTTCAAATATGTAAAATATGAGGGACATAAGTGTATATCACTATATCTTAACTATATCTTAACTTTATTTCATATTTATGAATAAATATGAAACTATATATATAAGTTAAGATATAGTGAAATCAAATTCACTATATCTTAACTTTTATTTCATATTTTATAAGTGATATGCAGTTTTATAGACATATCTTTGTTCTTTAGGTAATTAAAGTTGAATTAACTTAGTGATCACTTTTGAATGACCATAATGAATTTTTGGTAACAAAAAAAAATTATGGACTGATACTCACTTTGGTTCTTCTTCTTTTTTTTTAAATTTTTTTTATTTTTACAATTACAAAGATATACAATTAAAAAGTTCATATTTGGGTTTTGGTCATACAGTGTTCCAGCACCCATCCCGCCACCAGTGCCCATCTCCCACCACCAACGTCCCCGATTCCCTCCCCCATCCCCCAGCCCTCCACCATGGCAGGTTCTTTATTTCTTTCCGTTTTTCTCTCTTTCTCTTTTCCTTTCCCTCCAGACTATGGATTACAGAACATACATTAAAGGGTTGTCATGTGTGTCTTTTGCCTGTATTTAATGCTCAGTTCTAGGCTGGCATTAGTACCCTCGACAATTGTTAGCACATTGCTCCATTTTCTGTCTTAACTAGCCTCTGACTACCACACGTTTGTGATAATTTCCATCTTTGACAAGACCTCCTGATGTATGTTTCACTTGACCTTGGATATTGGTATCATAATATGTACAAATATATTTATGTTATGCAGATAAATGCAGTCATTCTGTATCTGTCTCTCTCCTTCTGGCTAATTTCGCTCAACATAATCTTCTCCATGTCCATCCATTTATAGGCAAATTTTATAACTTCATTTTTCCTAACAGCTGCATAGTATTCCATTTTGTAGATGTACCAAAGCTTCTTTATCCAGTCATCGATTTTCGGGCACTCTGGTTGCTTCCAGATTCTGGCTATTGTGAATAATGCTGCTATGAACATAAAAGTAGGGATGGTGTTTCCGCTGCATATTTTTGGTTTCCCAGAGTAGATTCCCAGGAGTGGTAAGGCTGGGTCAAATGGGAGTTCAATTTCTAGTCTTTGGAGGAATGTCCATATTGTTTTCCAAAAAAGGCTGTACCAGCCGGCATTCCCACCAACAATGGATGAGTACAGCCATCTACCAAAAGCCCACAGCGAGCATCATTCTAAATGGGGAAAAGTTGAAAGCCTTCCCCTGAGATCAGGGACAAGACCAGGTTGCCCACTCTCACCTCTTTTTATTCAATATAATACTGGAAGTACTTGCCATAGCACTCAGAGAAGAAAAGGCCATCAAGGGCATCCAGATAGGCAAGGAAGATGTCAAGCTATCATTATTTGCAGATGACATGATATTACACCTAGAGAACCCTAAACTCTCTACCAAAAAACTCCTAGAAACAATAGACGCATATAGTAGAGTGGCAGGATACAAAATCAACACCCAAAACTCAGTGGCTTTCCCTATATACAAATAACGAAAGAGAAGAAAGGGATATTAAGGAAACAATTCCATTCACAATTGTGCCACAGAAAATCAAATACCCAGGGATCAACCTGCCCAAGTGTGTAAAGGACCTGTACAAAGAAAACTACAAGACATTGTTCCAAGAGATAAAAGAGGACACAAGGAAATGGAAACATATTCCCTGCTCATGGATGGGGAGAATCAACATTGTCAAAATGGTAATACTCCCTAGAGCTCTGTACAGATTCAATGCAGTCCCTATAAGG
>JAJIBD010032696.1:0-52500 GCA_021461705.1 Cryptotis parvus | reverse complement strand
GTTTGGGGAATTTCAAGCCCCAAACTCTGTAAACATCAAATATGTGCTGTAAGTAAACATACATCTGAATGACAAAATTTTTTTTCTCTTAAATCCCAAGAGTATAATTATTTAGGTTGTACCAGATAGAGAAGTGCAAATGATGGGGACAATGAAATTAAAATGAGGCAACTCTGTTAAGCAGAGCCACTTAGCTCAACTTGGAAATGATGAAAATTCTCCTTGGAGACCAGAGACATAGTAAGAGGTTAAAGTACTTGGCTTGCATGTGGTTATGCCAGTTTGATCTGCACCACCACCCAAGGTCCCTTGAGCAATACCAAGAGTGATCCCTTACCGCAGAGCCAGATGTAATCCCTGAGCACAGCCAAGTATGTTTCACAAACAAACAAGCAAATCATAATTTGGGATGTAATATATTTATTAAATATAATTAGAGAAATTAATAGTCTAAACACACAAGCTTCACACTACAATAGGTATTTTTATAAAATTGGAATTGCAAATAAATATTCAAAATATATAAAAAGAGACTATGTAATCAATATCAGTTTAATGACAATGTAATAAAATTATTAATTAAGTTACTATTCAATAAAGTGTATGCCTGTAAGATAATACAAGCATTTAAATATTCAATTTTTTCACATACCATAATTAAAAATCTGCTAATGATAGGGTTTCATAATACTGTGTTCCAATATAACATGCTCCACCAATGTCCACTTCTCCCACTATTAACTCAGTTTCCCTCTCTCCTCTACTTACCTGCCCCTCCTCATCCTCCCCATTCTCTTATGATAAACTCAAGTCTGTAGACTGCTCCTTAGGTTTTTTTTTTGCTTGTGACCACTTATGATTCCCTTGCTATGTTTCTTTATGTCCCACATATTAGGTATACAGAAAAAGCATTTATTGTGATGGAAACAATACAAGCTTTAATTTCCAAATCATATGTAAATGTGTGAGGTGACAAATTTGCTTATCTAAATTTAAAGTCTTCCTATTTTGCTTTATTTACACAATGTAATAAGATAAAATTGTTTAGTACATTCAAAATAAAGATTCTAGGCAGTGGGTGATGTAGTTTATAGGAGACCTATTTAAGCAGTCACAGGGTTTGACATATGAAATCTATTTGTCTTCATTATCTTGCAGCTAGAGGAACAGAAATTGAATTTAGACAAATATTTTAAACTCATCTGCAGACATATGTTGAGAGGCAGCACATGCCTTTGTGAATGTAGAACAAAATAAAAAGCTTAGCTTTAAAATAAACCTTTATGAGAAACTGAGGCAACAGAACCTCTCTGGTCATTCTCTGATGTTGTTTGTAAATGGTATTTGATAATGCATGTCTATTAGATATAATACAAGTGATGTTAATAGCTGTAATGTAGAGTAACAAATATACAATGAAAAGAAGAAATAAAAAGAAATTTGATCAAGAAATCACCAATTTTTAATGAGATAAAATGGCATAAAGATGGCAAGGAGAGAAAAGAATAGTATAAAAGGAGAGAAAATAGGAGTGGGAAAAATAAAGAAGTAAAGGGGACATCAAAAGTTCAAAATAGAATTGTCACCAACTTTGTATATTTTCATAGGAATCAAATAATAGATGTAAAAGATTAAGTGAAATATATATCCTAGATTTAGTCACTAATTGCAAAATATGTATAAAATATGATTTACTGTGTTGATTTTATATTTAAATAGAACATTAATATGCTACTGTGGCCTTTCACTTTTTTCAGAGATGGTATAATACAGTCTTTAATTTGTTTAGGATCATAGTCTTGGTTTTGATGCCAGATTTAAATATTTTATTTTTTCAAATTAACTCACTTCTTAAGCTGTTGAGGATCAGAGTTTTGCTTTTGACATGAGATCTCATACTGAACTTATTCCAATAGTTTCTATGAGATATGGCGGTTACAATTGGATAACAAATAGTAATTGGTAAAATACTGCTTTATGATAAATATTTTACTTTAAAGGTATTGAATTGGATTAGGAATGTAAGATGAATGACTGGCGTGTATGACTGGCCTGCACAGGGTCTTGGGTTTGATCCCACTCGTTATAAAGAAAAATAAGAAGGAATATATAAAACCCATGAATCTTGATTGGTATAAAGACCAATTAAATGTCATTAGAAAGATTTATATATTTGAAAACTCCATGATAGAACTATACAGTGCAGAAAAATGATCTGTTCTATGTTATTGGTGTATGGAAGGTATATAAGACTCCAACTTTGTTAGCTCTATGAGAAGATATTGTGATGACAACTAATTCTAAACTGATGTAAGGTCATTCAGTAAAATATTTCAAGGAAAGAATTTTACAGCACACAGTTTTGTCAAGTCATGTCAAAATGAATAAGAATTTCCAATGTTATACATATAGAGCTCAGATTTTTTTAAGTCAGAAAATACACATATTTCAGCTGAACATAAAGGTTAGAAAAAGCCTTGTGTTAGACAGGAACAGCATTCACTTTGTTTCAAATTTTTCAGAGATTGAATATCAGCTGGAGATTTGGGAATTACAGTGATCAAATAATAACAGCATATTGCATAAGTTTTTCTTCCAAAGCATTTTATGCTTTTGTAAAACATAGAAGCATAATTGTACTCAAATGAACTGAGTGCAGAGTGACAAGTTTTGGCTATATTTTACTGATAAGTTGTTAACTATGATGTTTTATATATAGATTATTCAAATACCAAGTGGTCTCAATTTTAGTATGTTCAAATTTATTTTTTCACAAGAAGTTTCCCAGTATGCTGTGTGAATATAGATATGTTCAGCAATATACCTATTTTATCAGTAATATCATAATGAATGAAATGTAAAATTATATACACTTATATTGAAGTTATTGTACTCACTGTTGTCTTTATAATCATCACTTGATCACTTGAATCCCGTTATTCATCGAATTGCTTCGAGCGGGTGCCAGTAACATTTCCATTGGACCCTATCACGTGCCAATGTAGCCCAATGGCATTTGGTTGATTCAGGAATATGAAGAGCCTCAAACCGTTCCTTCAGGGTCTTAACAAGGAAGTCTGACCATCTTGTAGGTGGGAGGCCACGTGATCTTTTGACATCCCGTGGGATCCAGTCGGTAATGGCTCTAGTCCAGCGGTTGTCTCCAAATCGCATTACATGTCCAGCCCATCTGATTTTCGATGCCTTGGCAAACGAGACAGCGTCCCTGATTCTGGAATAGCGACGGAGGTCAGATCTCCGGATTCCTTCTCTCACTTGAGTGAGACATGATATTCCAAGCATAGCTCTTTCGATGCCTCTCTGGGAGACCCGAATAGAATTCTCATCCTGCTTTCGTAGGGCCCAGGTCTCTGGAGGCGTATGTTAATGCAGGGAGAACGGTGGAGTCGAACTTTATAATCATAAAAATCATAAAAATTTGAACTTTATAATCATAAAAAATTTGTTCTCTAGCTTTCATAGGAACTAATTTCGTTCTGTTGCACATAAAGAAATCTTGAAAAGAAATGTTTATGTAGTTTTCAAATTGGCTACCAATATATTAACATTATTAAGAACAAAACTAAAATGATTTCATATTTCATGATTTCAAATAACAGCACTATGCTATTATTATTTGATCATTATAATTTCTAAATATAATTAATCACAATTTATAAAACAAAATTTTGAAAGATGTATTTTATCTAGGATAATATGCACATTCATAAGTTTCAATTATGTGATATATCCATAAATGTTAACTGGATCCAAAATATTGAACCTGAGTGTATAAATCTAGTTTTATATACACTCTTCCTATACAGGATTCAAGATATCAATTGAGATCTCTCAAAACAGACTGAATTTTTGAGAAATTGACTAGGTTAAACTGATATATTGCCTCTCAAGGTGTTGCAGATGTGGCTGCAGTCCCGGCTGCATTAGCAGGTGGCAAACAGGAGACAGGCTTCTCTACACCCAGGGCTATGCACCGTGGTCCCTGGATGGTTGATGGTCTAACATAGAAAAAGACTGGGTCCCCTGGGGCGATTCCAGAGCCACGAAAGAGCCTGGCAAGCTACCCATGGTGTATTCGATATGCCAAAAACAGTAACAATAATGGACCTCATTCCCAGTAAATGGAGATGTTACTGGAACCCGCTTGAGCAAATTGATGAACAATGGGAAGACAAGTGACAAACTGATATAAGCTAGGTCCAGTATATCGCTGCTCATATCTTAGTGTTATTTGGAAGGGACACTATGATTGTATATAATATAGGCTAAATCAGTATTCATAAGTCAACATAAATGCATTTCAAATTTATGCATAGTGTTAGATTAAAATTTTTATATTGGAAACTCATTCTAATTGAGTTATGTGTTTCAGTAAAATCAATGAGCTAAATGAATGGACAAATAAAGAAAATATCATCTTACAGAATAATACCTAAAAGGTAAAATATCTAAGGAACTCTGACAAAGAAAAGGAAACACCTATGACTTGTAAAGTATGAGATATTATGGAAGGAAAAAGAAGACACTAATCAATGGAAACTGTATTTGTTCACAATTTTAAAAAATAAACATTATTGAAAGTGTAGTTACTATTGTTATGTAACACCCTGTATAACTATGGGCCAATTTACTTCAGCCAGATCTTAGATCACACATGTATAAGTCAAGTGCTCTACAACATACCTCATCCCAAGAATGTTATTAAAATAATCATCATACCTAAAACAATCCACAAATTCAATACAGTCCCTATAAAACACCAGTGATAGTTTTCAAAGAAATAGAATAGACAATTCTATAATGTGTATGCAATTACCAAAGGCCCTTAATAACAAAATGAATAAATATCTGAGAAATAGCAATAAAAATGAAATCATGCATACAGATTTAAAGCTATATTGCAAAACAGTTATAATTAAAACAGTATGATGCTGGTACAGAGGCAGGCATTCAAACCAACGGTATGGAAAATAGAGGTCAACAACGTACTGTGTGTAAATCTCTTTGGCCCAAACTCCTTGTACCTATTAAAAGCAGCAAAACACTACAATAGAAAAATTTACAGCAATTGAGCTTACATTAGAAATGTGAGGTTGCAATAAACAATCTAATCTCATAATATCAGAAAGCAGTTAAACAGCAAATGAATCTCAAAGCAGTGAAATTATGTACAGAATAAAACTCAGAACAGAAACCAATAATATATAAATTAAGAAACTAATAAAAATTATAAGTTAAACCAGGAACATTTAAAAACATAAAATTGTCATACCATTAGGTATATTTCTGAAGGAGAAGAAAAAAGGAGAAACCCAAAATAAATAAAAAGGTGAGAAATTACAGTAGGTACCTCAGGAATAGAAAATACCATGAACATATAATGGGTGACTTTGTGCCAGTAATCTGAACAATCTACAAGAAATTATGCATTCATTGAATGACAAACCCTCTCAATATTTATCCAGAGGAAATAGAAAATTTGAGCAGAACAATCACCAGAAGATTTGAACACTAATGTATAAATTATAATTGTGTATAAAATATTATTTAGCACTTATATCACAATAACTATTGATTAAATGTTTGCCCTTGAACATTTAGCCTGATTATTTTAGTATATTTGATAATAAGTTTTTAGTTCCTTTTCTTTCATATGCATCATAGATTATGATGATAATAAATACAAAGGAAGCCCAAAAAATCTATGAAAAAGAAAGAATAATATTTTTATTCCTAGTTATTTAGGGTAAAAATTATTTATGTCTGCTTCTCCAATAATCTATTGGTATATAAACTAGAAAAATCCTTGAAGGACTAAATAAAAAGGACTTTTTAAAAGAGAGCTAACACAAGATTTAAAAAGTTAAATTTGGGTGACAGAGAGATATTACAGCTATATCATCTTGCCTAGCACTTACTGACCCAATTTTAGCAACATATGTGTTTTCCCAAGCCTTCACCAGCTGTCATGCCTAAGCACAGTGTTGAGTAAGTCCTGAACACAGTTGGCTGTGGTGAAAAGATTGGAATGTATGTGGAGAGAGAGACAGAGAGACAGAGACAGAAACAGAGAGACAGAGAGACAGACTGAGAGAGAGTGAGAGAGAGAGAGAGAGAGAGAGAGAGAGAGAGAGAGAGAGAGAGAGCATCAACGTGGGAAACCTCTTGCAGTTTTCAAATGTGATCATGGGTCAAAGAGATACAGTGGAGATTTTCTAGTTTATATACCAACCTATTCTATCATAATATTGTGCCTTGTTGGCAGTTTTGCAATATATTGCAAATGTTACTAGACTTTCTCTTTTGTATCTTTTTAAAAGTAATTTTATTTTTGTATTACTAACATCTGCAGAAACAAATATACCCCTACTACGTTGTCAGTTCTGTTACCCTTTACACAAACAGATATTCATTTTCTCTGGTGCCTTGTACTCTATATTGCAGTACCCTGGTTATATTTTGAAGCTCTATTACAAAATAACATTGAAATAGCTGAAGGGAAGCATTTTGTGTAGCAGTTTATTTCCATCATGAGACAAAATAGCAAAATAAATCAACAAAGCAAATGTGCTCTAAAGAAGGAGCAAACAGCACTTATGAATGATGACAATAATCACATGGGATATAAAGCTACCCATCTTTATAATATCTGTTATTATAGGAACTCAAGCACCTGCTCTCCAAACTTGAATGGGAACAAAATAGTATTTGAACAAAATATATTTCATTAGTTTCATACCCATGATTTATTAAATTTTGTAGTTTATAACATGGATTTTTACCTATACAATTTTATGTTTAAAGTTTTGCTGTTTGGGGGCGGAGCGATAGCCCAGCTGGTAGGACATTGGCCTTGCACGTGGCCGGCCCATGCCGACCCGGTTCGTTCCCCAGCATCCCATATGGTCCCCCAAACACTGGGATGGAGTAATTCCTGAATGCAGAGCCAGGACAAACCCCTGAGCATTGCCGGATATGATCCAAAGAAGCAAAAATAATAATAATAATAATAATAATAATAAAACAAAATTTTGCTGTTTTTTCTCTTTTTAGATGCAGATATGAGTTTCTAATGTTTAAGGAACAGCTATTACAAGTTGTATGTAAAACAAAATGCCTTAATTTAGTTTCAAGTTGAAATTTTTATATAATTAATGTTTTACTGTAAACATTTTTATAGTTTTATGATCTAGATACAGAAGAGAAACTACATTTTAAAATTCATTTATTTCCCAATGTGCGTGTTATAAATTTTAACTCTTATAGTAGTGTGTTCACTTGATGTGTATAACATGTTGAATGCATATATATGTTACAGAGAATCATTACAAAAATTGCAGTTAACTTCATCAATTCACGTATTTAATATTTTTCTTATCCTGAGAACCTTTAGTAATTCTCCTTTTATAATTTACATTGCTAGGGATGAAACCTGGATAGCCTCATGCAAGGTGCTTAGCATCTTACCAGTATACTATCTCTTTGGCCCATGATCACATTGAAGACTGTAAGAGGTTTCCCACATAGATGCTCTCTCTCTCTCTCTCTCTCTCTCTCTCTCTCTCTCTCTCTCTCTCTCTCTCTCTCTCTCTCTCCCCGCCCCCTCTGTGTGTGTATGTGCACACATTCCAAAACTCATTTCAGTAAACTAACATATTTTGTTTGTATTTTAGTTTTGGGGACACATCCTGACTACTTGTATCACTTGTCTTCCCATTGTTCATCGATATGCTCAAGCGGACACCAGTAACATCTGTCCTGTCACGTGCTAGTGTAGCCCATGAGCATCTACTCATTCCAGGAACACAAAGAGCCTCAAACCATTTGTTCAGGTCATGGGGATGAGGTCTATAATTGTTACTGTTTTTGGCATATCAAATACGACACAGGTAGATTGCCAGGCTCTGCCATGTGGGTGGTATACTCTCAGTAGGAGGCTCTCATCTCGTGCATTTACTGATGAACTGCCACCATCTGACTACATCAGGGTTTACTCTTGGCTTTGTACTCAGAGGACACTCCAAGTGGGGCTTTCAGGGACCAGATAGGAAGCTGTGGGTATCGAATCTGTATTATAGTTGGCCGCATGCAAGTCAACTTCCGCACCCACTGTTTTGTCCTTCCAGCCTCAAATATAGCATTGTCAAAGATGTCCATTTGTATCTTGCCATTCGGAGTAGAATCCTTGGGTACATCCTATATAAGTATCATGACATGTTTTACCTGTGTTTTGTGAATGTATTTTAGGGTCTGGTTTGGCCCCTAAAAAACAGTATGGCAATTTCTCAAGAAAATAGAATAGAGATTCCATTCAGTTTCTTGGCATCAACCCCCAAATTCAATAACATCAATTTAATGATATATATATACATATATGTGTGTGCACAAATATATTCATTGTAGCACTTAATACCCCAAAATGAATGGACTAAGTTTAATATAAATCCACAATAGAATATTATTCAGTTTTAAGATAAAATGAAATTTTTGTTCCTTTCTATAACTTTGTTATAACTGGAGGTCATAGTGCTAAGTGAAATAAATCAGAGGAAAGAACAGAAACTGGATTATCTCACTCAGTTATGATTTATATAGCATAAAAGCAAGGGAATAAATATTATCAAACCAAGACAAACTATTGGCTCTGAATTCCAAAGCATATTACGAAGCATTAGGGGATTGAAGTGTATGTAAGAAGTGTTGGCGAATAAAAGTAACACAAAGTATGGTATAACTTTTAACTCTTTGGTAGTAGTGAGGTACAGTAATCATGTACACAAAAGTCATGCTACCTAAACTATAATAAATGATAATAATAAAATGCATGGAGGCGGAGGAAAGGGCAGGCCCAAAACTCCACTCCCAGTCCGGCCTGCATGGTCTCTCCCCCGCTCATGAGAGCAAACCCCTTGGAGCAATGTTGGACTCGGTCAGGGGATGGCCGAGCCCCTTATCGGGAGGTCAGCTCCCTGCCCTTTCCTCCCCCTCCATGCCAGTTGCCCCGGAAAAGAGAGACCCACCCACGCCAGACTTAGCTAATTTGCAACCCCGGAAGAGATCCAGACCCATCCACTTCAGACCCACAGCTGCGCTGCTCGGTCCGCCCCATGTGGAAGCAACCCATGGAGCTGACCTCCCGGTAAGGGGCTCAGCCATCCCCTGGCCGAGTCCAACATTGCTCCAAGGGTTTGCTCTCATGAGCGGGGAGAGGCCATGCTGGCCGGACTCGGAGTGGAGTTTTGGGTCCTGCCCTTTCCTCCGCCTCCATGCCAGTTGCCCCGGAAGAGAGGGACCCACCCACTCCAGACCCACATGTCCCTTGGCTTGTGGCCGCAAAGCAGCCGCACAATATTTTTATAGGATACTGAATATTGCATAAGGTTCTTCCCAATTTCTTTCACATTTATACATAGTAAACAGTTATAGACATGTTTTAACTGATACCAGTAAGCCTGGCAAGAAGCCATAACAAACCACACATCATGTAGTTAGTCATTCTCAACATCCAGACTCCATAGTTCCTCAGAGCTCCATCCAAGAGAAAACCTGATCTTCCCCCTTTAAGTTTCATCAGTAAATGCTTGGGTTGAGAGCCTTCTACTGAGACTATACCACCTACACGGCAAAGCCTGGCAAGCTACCGTGTTTTATTTACTTTTTATGCCAAAGACTAGTAACTATTATGGACCTCAGTTCCATAACCTGAAGAATGGTTTTGGGCTCCTCCTGTCCCCTGTAGCAAGTACATGCCCTTGTGTTGCACTTGCTTGTGACAGGACTAATGGAGATGTTACTAGTGCCCACTCAAGCAAATTGATGATCAATGGGAAGACAGTGATGCAGTGATACAGTGAATAAAATGCATAATTAAATTAAAGCACAGAAAAAATATTATTTTACATTCCTGTATCTCCAATAGTATCTCTCATTTTATCTTGATAAATAATTTTAAACTGCATTAAAAAATAGGAATGAGAAATTTTCCTAATGGTTAATTCAAAAATTATAGAGAATAGATGCAGAGACAGAGAGAGAGAGAGAGAAAGAGAGGAAACTGGGGTACCTGCTATTAAGGCGGGTGGGGGACAGGAGGGGGTGGGGTACATTGGTGGTGGAAATGGGTCACTGGTGGAGGGATGGGTGCTGGAATACTGTATTACCAAGAACCAATTATGAACACCTTTGTAATTGTATGTTTCACGGTGGTATAATAAAAAAATTAAAAAAAATTATAGAGAATATAGAGATTGTTTTAGTGCAGAAAGAATAACATCCCTACACAAATAAAAGCAAATTTGTTTATAGTGTCTGATAGTTCTTTAGCTACCTTTTGTTGTTATTTCTCATGTTTTCTGTTATGTACTCTACTTGCAAAATTTGGACCAGCAAAACAAAATTTATGACTGGTGATTTTTGTAAAATATTACCAATGTCATCTTAACTGGTGCTAATTATACTGAGATTTTTTTATTAGTCCTTTGGGTAATGAAGGCATAAAATGAAAAATAATTATTTAAGGCAGATGTCATTTACCTAAATAAGTATTCTTCATTCTTTACAAAGCAAGTCCCTAATCACTAGCTATTAAGATGGACTTTCTAGCTATTAGGTAGGTAATGAATAAAAGGGAGTTTGATTCATTGATTCTGATGCTATATATAATCTCAATGGGGTTCATGAATTTCTATCATTTACCCATCAAAAATTCTAAAACTAAATGCTGTCTTTACATTATTCATGGGTGAATTTGGTGCTGTCTTGTTTAATTGACTGGAAAGCTTTAATGCTTTCCAAGATTAATAGAAATGGAATTTGGATACTTAATTATTTTTTCAACAGTACCATAGAACTCTGGTAAGATACTTCTAGGTTAAAATTAAAAACAGTATTAATGTAAATTAAAATATACTATGTTCAAAACAAGAAACTTTTAAAAACAATCTATGATAATGGTAGTATGTTTTTCCTTTAATGATGGATTTATAGCTCAAATATTCTGATGCTAATATTTTTTATAATGAAATGTCATAAAACACTATATTCTATCATAAAATACTATATAACTTTGGGATTTTAAAACTTTTAATTGATAAGTGAACAAACATATCACATTCGTTCCTTTAATAATGTTTTAATTTATGCTTGCTATATTCCAAGCACTCTTTGGAGTGAAAACTATCATAGTTCTCCTATCAAATAATTTAATTTTATAAGAGAAAAGAAATATGCTTATTGAAGCATGAAGTGGCCATGGAAAAGATGAAGCACATCTAAATATAGCTGTGACCTAACAAAATAGTATACATTTTTACCTTTTCTGAAATTGAGGAATCTCCTAACATCAACCTGCATTTTAGATCATTGTGACAAATAATACTGGAGAATAATTTTTTACTTGTTTGATTTTGGGGCCAGACCTTGCAGCACTCAAAAATCGCTCTGGGAAAAGAGAGAGAGAGAGAGAGAGAGAGACAGACAGACAGACAGACAGACAGAAACAGAGCGACAGAGAAACAGAGAGACAGAGAGAAGAGATAGAGAGAGCCTGACATAGAGGCAGTCTGGGGAAGAGGGGAGGGAATTGGTGGCGATGTTGGTGGTGGGAAATGGGAACCGGTGGAGGGATGGGTGCTGGAACACTGTTTGGCTGAAAACCAAGCATGAACATCTTTTTAATTGTATATCTCAGGGTGATATATTAAAATATTTTAAATAAATAAATAAATAGATGGACAGACAGACAAACAAACAAATGAATGAATGAATAAATAAATCAATAGATAGATAAATATATAAATATCGCTACTGACTCTGTGCTTAGGGTTTACTCCTGGTAAGTTTACAGGACCATATGGGGTTTCAAGAATCAAACCCATGTCAGCAACATGCAAGGCGAGGACCTTACCCTCTATGCTATGGATCCAGTCTGTGATGAATAAATAGTCTTGGGGGATTTTTTGATAGATACATTATAATTTTGATTTCCAATAAAAGCATAAAAATCTTCCTCATCTATAAGTTAAGTGATGTCTCATTGTGATAAGTATCTTTACTCTGAAGTTGATTTTTAAAAATATCAACAAATGTCTCCAATTTTAAGAGTAGTCTTAAAAGAGTAAAAACATGACTCTTTCAACATATAACTGAAAAAAGATGTGTACTGTCTAATTTCTCTCTGGTGAGTATATTTGTTTCCTGGCTGCTGCAATAAAAAGCACCATAAATTGGGCAGCTTAAAGTAATAGAAATTGGGGGCCTGCGTGATAGTCCAGCGGGTAGGGTGTTTGCCTTGCACATGGCCTGCTGTGCTGGCCAGGGTTCAATCCGGCATCCCATATGGTCCCCTGAGCACAGCCAGGAGTAATTCCTGAGTGCAGAACCAGGAGAAACCCATGAGTATTGCTGCGTGTGAGCCAAAAAAAGCAAAAAAAAATTAAATTAAATTAAATTAAATAAAGTAATAGAAATTGTCTCACATTCTGGATTTTAATATAAAAGTCAAAAATTATCCTTTATTTGAAATATATATTTCAAATAAAGGGAAATAAAAACGAGACAATGACACTGTCTCGTTGGCAAGGAGCATCGAAAATCAGATGGGCTGGACATGTAATGCTATTTGGAGATGAATGCTGGACTAGAGCTGTTACGGACTGGATCCCATGGGACATCAAAAGATCACGTGACCACCCACCTACAAGATGGTCAGACTTCTTTGTCAAGACACTGAATAAACGGTTTGAGGCTCTTCATATTCCTGGAGCAAGCAGATGCCATTGGGCTACACTGGTGTGATCGGGTAAAATGGAAACATTACTGGTGCCCGCTGAAGCAAATCAATGAATAACGGAATGTCAAGTGATCAACTGATTATTAAAATGGTTGATAAAGTTCAGCCAGGATCACATTAAAAACAAAATTCAATAACTAAATTTTGCACAATTATTTTTCCTTACTGACTTCTGCTAGAATACATCTGCAGGCATCAGATTGCATAATTTTGTGCTAAATGCTTACTTCTCACTAGGAATGGATAGAATCAAAATATTTTGCTTACTATGATTACTACTATAATATTAGGATGGCAATATCACAAGATGATTAAAATTTTTTCATCTCTGGTATTAACTGACTAATGTAAATAACATTGTTTACTTCTAGTCTAGATTTTAAGATATTTGGGCCATATTAATAACTGAATTTTTATGAATAGACATGTATATATTTACAGTTTTGTAGCACTTTTAATGTGTATATGTATATTAACTTTAATTAATATAAGCAGTCATGAAAAATTATTACTTAAGCCATGGATTTGGAGAGCAATGAAATTTATTATGGCAAAATTTTCTCTGCATTTTATCTTTATCTAAATTGCTTTGGTCCTCATGAATTCCTGTTTTTAGTAGGTTAAAAAATGATTTCATTTAGAGATACCAAAAAAAAAACAACTTTCTAATTAAGGCATGCAATATTTAGCCTGGACCCAAGCATATTTTAGGCTATATTCTGATCACGATCACGATCTTCCCGTTAATCATCTATTTGCTAGAGCGGGCACCAGTAATATCTCCATATGTCCTGTCTCATGCCAGTAGAGAACAAGGGCATCGGCTTGCTACAGGAACATAAAGAGCCTCAAACCATTATATTAGGTCATGGGAATGACCAAATATAGTTGTTACTGGAATTTGGCATATCAAATACAACACGAGAAGCTTGCCAGGCTTGCCGAGCAGGAGGCATACTCTTTTAAACACCTCCAAATAAAGCATTTATTGATGAACCGCGTGGCGCAAGCGGCCACGTAGCCAGGCTGTGATGGGCTGGTCTGCTGGGTGGAGTTCTGGGCCAGATTGAGGAAAAAACTGCTGCAGGGTGGATGTCGATGATCCGGGCTATGATGGGCTGGTCTGCTGGGTGGAGTTCTGGGCCGGATTGAGGATCCGATCCTCAATCCGCCCAGAAATTCTGATATTGAAGGCAATATTTGGGCCTTCCTATTAAAATCTATGTTTTGTTTATATCAGTGGATAATATATGCATATGTATATATAGTGAATGTATAAATGAGGTGCAAAATTTATTTTCAATCATATGATAGTTGTTTATATATGATTTTTAAACAGAAACTTATTTTTGCTAAAAGGTAAGTTTTATTACTCATAAAGACATGTCCCACTATTCATAATTAATCACCCACTACTTAATATTTAATGTTAAGTTCATTCATAGGTTCATTTCTTACATTTGATGCTCTACCATAGTTCTTTTTTTTTAAATTTTTTATTTTTACAATTACAAAGATATACAATTAAAAAGTTCATATTTGGGTTTTGGTCATACAGTGTGCAGCACCCATCCCGCCACCAGTGCCCATCTCCCACCACCAACGTCCCCCTCCCCCAGCCCTCCTCCATGGTTCTTTCCTTATATACTTTTTCTTCTAATTGGGCTATGACTTTATTAAAACAAAAATTACCCGACAATGGAGTTTCATTACATTTTTATTTAGGAAACAATAAAATGAGGATACAAATTAAGGAAATAACCTTCTTTGGACTGAATTGAAGTAGTCTGAGCAACTTCTATTATTCAGAAATAGATGACAAAAAAACCCTCTAAAAGTAATAAAGGTAAATATGCCTAAAAGATGTGTAATAAAAAGAGCAAAATGTATATAGGGAGAAATTCAATTTTTTAATTTGAGAACCAAAATACTTAAAATCAATTGATACAAGAATAATGAATTGATACAGGAATAATGAATTCACACTCAATCTTCCTTGCAATTTTCCGACAGAGTGGAGTTCTGGATATCATAGCATCATAGCATCTAAGGATTCCCTTATGTACTTTAGTCTGTCAGCTGAAAAGATTCAATTTTTATGACAGATGGACATGAAATCTGTCACAGTTCTGATGGATTGAGCAGGAAAAGTCTTGATAAATGCTGAGAGACAGATTATGTCTTGATAATTATTTGTGCAAAGTCAATCATCTATGCTTAGTACTTACTGTAATCTCAGAATATTATTATTGCCTACTAAATAGCATACACTTAACCTAATTTTTTACTAAAATATCATTGTTAATTTTATGTTGAAATGCTTATTTTTAGACATAGAAAACATACCTTATCAAAATCATCAACCTTTTACATGCACTTTTTAATATTATGGATAGTTTGGTATATTTTTACCTTATGAACATTAGTATTAGACTTAATTTAAATCATGAATGTAAAAAATATGACAAGATATCACAACTATATAAATTACGATCTTATAGTCTTCTATTGTCAATGTTATATATATTGCTCCTAATATTCTTTATTGATGTACATGAAGAATTTTATCATTATTTCCACAAGGCTCTTATGTTTAAAGTCTAATTTGATAGGACAGAGAAATGCCTCAGTTCACTAGACAATGTGCTTTATATGCACTAGTCTTTGAGTTCCATCCCTGGCAATGTGTGGCTCTGAAATACTACTAGAAGTGGGTCTAATCCACCTCAACCTAAGCAACACCTAATCTAGGTCTGAGAAATTAACCGTCAGCGGTATTTCTAGGACTGTCATTGGAACTCTCAAAACTTCTGGAAAACTTTATTAAAACTACTCATAAAAATTTAACCATTGCAATTTTTTTTATTTCAAAATTGAATTTGAGTCTCTTCCAAATGGTATTCAGGAAGCCGGGCACCCATCCAAAAATTCTCATTGCACCAAAACCTGGGATTCAATGGGAGAACCTGAAGGTTCAGAGTTCCTCAGGCTCTGAAATACTGAGCATTATCTAGGCCACTGCACATATGCCCTAGGACCTCCACATTCATACTGGAAAAATCTTGGTGATATACAGGACTGTAGCGCTTGAAAGACCATATGGTACAATATATCAAATAAGAGCCATAGATATAAGGCATGGCCCTTAATCCCTGGGCTATCTCTTGATCCTAGAAAATTGACTTTTAGAGGAATAATACTATACATATATTGACAAGTCGTATAAGAAGAAATGAAACTTTATAATTTTCAATGTACGCAAGCAAGATATTAGTCTAACATTTTTTGGACCAGAAAAATAGGAATGGGCTTTTTGTGGAAGTAAATTTTAGTTGAATATATTTTAGAGTTATTACTGCCTCTTTGCAAATGCATTGCTTTCTTCAGAATCACTTTTTTTTCAAAACAATATTCTCTTTAGCTTCGTTGGCATATCAAGGTTTAAAGAGGAAGGGTGATAATTTTTTCTTCTTCATTGTCTTACATGTTATAAATATCTAGTACAATGGGTCTTGAAATCTTCTTTATATTGCCATAAAATCCCACCCCAATTGCTTCATTTAGTTACCTCAAAGTTCTTGGTTTTTCCCACTTGGTGTTCTTGGCTACAGTTTCAGTTGGCTTCCAACCTATTGATGTTAATGAGAAAGAACTGCTCAGCGATGGAATACTTTCAAAAAAAGGGGAAGCATCATCTCCCATCCTAAAATTTCCATCATTTTCTATCTTATAAAATTTTCCAGCATTAAATCCACCTAACTGGCTCAGCTAAGGAAAAGGCTAAGTTCAAACTCTTAAAATGTGATTAAGTGATTCCAGTACATGGATTCAGGATCTTTTCTTTCTCTTCGGTTAGGAATGTTGTGCTTTTCTGCTGTCACTGTTATATGAATCTATTTCTTATTTTCTAAGCTCCTCATTCACCTATATGACTATTTATTACGTGATATCTATTTAAACCACTTTGAATATTTATAATATATATTCAATTTCTGAATAGCATATGCTTTGTCTATAGGAATTAGAAGCTGCTCTCAAAGACATGCTGAAATATATTTTAAGACCCACCATTGTTAAGATTCAGTGCTAGAATGAATTGTGAATATATATCTTAGATGAGGACATTATATAAGACCTTTCACATGCTCTATATTTATATATGTGTGTGTGTGGTGTATATATATATATATATAAATATGCTTGCCAAGTTTGAATTAAATCTTTTTTAGTTTTCTCTCAAGATATTTAATGCTTAATTATGTACAAAAAACATCATAATAGTTTTGAAGCCCAAGGCTAAAACTGTCTTATGTCCATTTGTTTTTAAATCCACAAAATCTGGTTTTCATATTTTCTCAAATTTTGAAAAATAAGCAAGGTCCTACATTGGTGTCATTTTACTGTGCTACTCTATGTTTGCAACTTTAGTAATTTTTGAAAAGTTCATATTTATCATCTAATATTACTAGTAAAGACCCAGGAACGGTTTGAAGCTCTTCATATTCCTGAATCAACCAGATGCCATTGGGCTACATGGCCGTGATAGGGTCCAAGGAAATGTTACTAGCGCCTTCGGCAATCGATTAACGGATTCAATGATCAAGGATCAAGAATATCTAGTAACCAGAACTGAGTCAAAGTCAAGAAACTGAAAGGGAAAGTTGTCCTCCTTCCAGAGATAGTTAGGGACTTTGTATCTATCACATTTTCGTTCTTCCCATGTTTATTGGTTTGAGAGAAACTTCAATTATCAAAGTGAGAAATTATTTTAATCTCACTTTTATTTCTGTTTCTGTCTCACTATCATGACACTTTCTTCTTGAATATGATCCTCTTTATTTATCATAAGCACCCTTATTATTAAATTTTACCTTCCTGGGTAAGTAATATGCAACTTCAAGATCATTAAAGTAATCACATATACAAAAAAAATCTCTAGTATTAAGTGGCATTTCTAAAGGTTTGAAGTCTTGGAAGGACATGTACATTCTTAAGTGGCCACCTACCACACAATCTAAATCTATTTACTCATCCACATTTTATCCCATATGGAATGGAGCCTTCTTGTTATAATATGTGCATGGAATATTTAATTCCTACAGGTAATGAAAATAAAGATCTTGCCATGCTAGATATAGAATTAAAAATAAACAGTGATTTTTCCATCAAAAATTATAGTACGAATATTCAAACTTTTCTTAAGAATTTATCAGTCATTTTTAATAAGATAATGCAGGAAAATCAATATGTTTGACTTATTTACTAAAATTTAAAAACTTACCTACGATTTGGTGTAAAGTTTTTCATAAGTGTACAATTAAAAACATGATAATTGAGATAATAAGAATTACCTCAAGCAAAGCACACATTAAAATGCAAAATAAAAATTACAAGACTCATATGAGATAATATAGACTCTTCCTAACATGTTTGGGCTTGGTAATGACTTTTAGATGAAGCACAAAAGACATGTCCTTAAAAAAATGACATACTGAAGTTCTCTAATTTATTAAAGAACTAAAACAACTGAAGAAGAAAAATTTTAAAAGATGACATCTGTAAGGTATTATATTCTAAGTTTACAAAGAACTCTTGAAATAAATTCAACAATATATTTTAAACTAACAAATATCATAAGAGATGCCTTACCAAAATGACATAAATATGGCAAATAAATATATAAAAAGTTGCTCCACATCAGAAACTATCAAGGAATGAAAAATAAGGCAGTAGTAATATATCACTGCCCATCTGTTAGAAAGACGATGATCAGAAACACTGTAAATGCTGAGTACTTACAAGGATACAGAGTAACAATAATGCTTACTCCAAAGATGAGATGGTAAAGATACTCTAAAAGAGTGTTTGAGTTTTCAGTTCCTTATAAAACTAAATATATTTCTCCACCCACACGGCAGAGCCTGGCAAGCCTCCCGTGTCGTATTTGATATGCCAAATACCAGTAACAATGATAGACCTCATTCCCATGACCTGATGGAATGGTTTGAAGGCTCTTTATGTTCCTGGATCAAGCAGATGCCCTTGGGCTCTACTAGCATGAGACAGGACATATGGAGATATTAATTTGCCCGCTCGAGCAAATCGATGATGAATGGGAAGACAGTGATACAGTGATATAATCTGAAAATAACAATCATTGACATTTACCTAAATAACCTAAAAACAATTGCTTATGCATAAATATACACTTAAATGTTAATAGCATTTTTACGTATTGTTACCAAAGGTTTATGGGTAAAAGCATAGAAAATGGAACGTTACTAAGTACCAAAAAGACATGAACAGTAAATTCATCAAAATACTTGAATGGTTTATGTCATCATCGGGTATTCAAAACACCCTTGCCAACACCTGTTTCATACCATTGTACGACTGCCATGCTTCACAGTTCACAAGCAGTAACATTTTCTCAAGCTGGACCTTTACCAAAAACAAAACAAATTTCTGAAAAAGACTATGTAATTTAATCATACCATACTTTACATAAATCCAGAGAGCTACCTACCCAGCATATGATATTGAAAAAAAATTATATTATAGTCTCTGAGGCATAGAAAGAGAAGGGCCTGAAAAATTATTTCTACGAATATTGAATTAAAGCATCTATGATTTAGGGAAAACTCCACATTAAGACACTTTTTAGTCAAAAAATAAATGAGTTAAAAATAAAAGGAGGGTGGTAAAAGCAATAAGTAAAAAAGTAGCTTATCACATACAAGCAAACCCCATTAAAATTACCAGTAGCTTTTCAACAGAAACTTTAGAGACTAGGAAAAAAATACAAATTATGAAAGTGTAGAAAGGATAGCATATTCAACCAAGAGTTCTTTACCTCAGGAACAGGAAATGTTAACAGTCAAACAGAGTGATTAAGATTTCCCATATTATTACTCTAAAAGTATCTGTACTATCTCAGACTTTTAGATGAAGCACAAAAAGACATGATCTTAAAAAATGATAGACTGAAGTTCTCTAGTCTATTAAAGAACTGAAACAATTGGAATACTATTAAGCTCCAAGAAATGATGAACTCACACAATTTGCTACAACAAATTGACTGTTTTTATAGTCAATATATAAAAACTATTTTATATAACTATATATTTTAACTATATTTTTATAGTCAATATACATCTATACAGTTATAGATGTATACAGTTATAGATGTAACTGGGAAGCATGCTGTTGAGTGATATAAGGCAGAAGAAGATCAACTACTCAGGGATGATCTGTTATCTGTGGCATATAAAACAACTGCAGTGTTGTAAAAGGGGAAAGGGGGATGGTTTTGATATCAACCTTAACCTGAGAATGTAGAGAAAAGGACAAAGAAGGAAGTAAATTGAGTTAAGGGGAAGAAAAGATAAGAAAGGGAGGAAATGGGTAAGCAGGAGTCTGGTGCCTCAGTTACATTGGTAATGTGGGGTAGTTATATAAATATACATCCACGCCACAGACTCAACAACACTGCAACAACCAATCTTTAAATGTTCCTCTTGTTGAGGTTGCAGACTGGTGGAGTGGGAGAAAAATTGAAAAAAACTTGAGAGGAGTTGAAACTTGTGTGGGATTGATGCTAGAACATTTTATGTCTAAAACTCAACTATCAATATAGTTGTGTTTTAAAGGTGAACCTTTAAATCACTATTATTTCATTAAATAGAATTTTAAAATACTTCCAGAAAAGGAAAAGCTGAGAGTATGAATAACCACTAAGCTAGTATTTCAGGAAACATTAAAAGGTCTTTTTTAAAAATAAAGATAAGTGACTCTACTTAAGGAAACAGAACACACACAACCTCATTCCAATCCCCCCAATACCCCTCCCCAGATCACATAATTTACTCACCAAAGGTAGTGAGTTGGTATTTATGAAGAAATTGTGAAGATTAAAAACATGAAAGGTGTAAATTAAAGCTATAATGCATAGTTAAAGGACACTTTCAATAGAGATGTGAAATGACTTTTTGCTGTGTGCATGTCTTTTACTCTTCTCTTTGTATCCCTATTTTGCAATAACATGTGAAAATTATGAAACATGATCATAGAACGTAAAAAAGTACCAAAATCTTGTAATTTATTCTACATTAAGGAGTTCATTATTTAAAGTAGGGCATTACTCACATAGGATATTATAAGTAAAATACTACAAATAAAGTTGAATGCTATATGAAATCACTTATTATTGAATCCACTATATTCCTCATAGACACATAAAAAGGTGGTTCCTTAAAGTAGAAAGAGGAGCTGATGATATATATTAGGTTGGGTAGAAAGTAAATTCAGAAAGTAAATTAAAGATAAATATGTATGGGGTCATAATATGCAGAGTGTAAATTATAGTGAACAATAATACTGCATTATGTATTTGAAATATGTTAGTAGAGTATATCCTAAAAGTTGATAAAATGGTAACAGTCTGAGACAATGTATGTTAAATTCTTTATATATTTGAAATATCTATGTAGATCATTTTATCATGTACTATAAATAGTACTGCATGCCAATTATAGCTCATAAAACTAGTAGGTAGTATTATTAAATACAATATAAATAATTGGGCTTTAAACTGAAAAAAATAGTGCTAACTTTAAGGAAAGAGGAAAGAAAAAAGACACAATTGCAGATTACCAGATGAAAGACTTTGATCTCATAAAACTACATACATATTTCATGTTCGCAACTATATATTTTTCTGGAACACAAAAGTGGAGGGAATTTTAAATATCAGTAACTGCAAAAAATAAGCATGGAAAGAATCAGAAGACCAGAGGGATTTTAGAGTATTAAAACTGTTCTGATGTATTGAGGTATTGGATAAATCTCATTACTTTTGCCAAAATTCATAGAATTTATAATGCCAACATTTGACTCTAGTATAAATTTTGACAGTTTGATCATGATGTTACACTGTAGGTTCCAATATAGTAACAAATATACTTCTTATAGAGGGTTAATCAGCAAATTTCCCCTTACATTTTGTTGTGAATCCAAGCTTAGTAAAAAGTCTACAAAATATATAGAAAAGGAGACAACCAGTCTTCCATTAACAGATTTAACATCTGATTTAAACTAATCAGATGTTTTAAACCTAACATCTGATTTAAAACTCAAAAATTGTTCAATTGATAGTTGATAGTTCAGAGACTTTCAAAACAAACATCATGTTATTTTTCTTTTTTTTTTTACCATTTCTCTTTTATTTTTTATTTTTTTTTAATTTTTTTATTTTTACAATTACAAAGATATACAATTAAAAAGTTCATATTTGGGTTTTGGTCATACAGTGTAGTAGCACCCATCCCGCCACCAGTGCCCATCTCCCACCACCAACGTCCCCGGTTCCCTCCCCCTCCCCCCAGCCCTCCTCCATGGCAGGTTCTTTATTTCTTTCCATTTCTCTATCTTTCTCTTTTCCTTCCTCTCCAGACTATGGATTACAGAACATACATTAAAGGGTTGTCATGTGTATCCTTTTGCCTCTATTTAATGCTCAGTTCTAGGTTGGCATTAGTACCCTCACAATTGTTAGCACACTGTTCCATTTTCTGTCTTACCTAGCCTCTGAAACCTACACGTTTGTGATAATTTCCACCTTTGACAGGACCTCCTGATCTATGTTTCACTTGACCTTGGATATTGGTATCATAATATGTACCTATATATTTATGTTATGCAGATAAATGCAGTCATTCTGTAACTGTCTCTCTCCTTCTTGCTAATTTCGCTCAACATAATCTTCTCCATGTCCATCCATTTGTAGGCAAATTTTATAACTTCATTTTTCCTAACAGCTGCATAGTATTCCATTGTGTAGATGTACCAAAGCTTTTTATCCAGTCATCTATTTTCGGGCACTCGGGTTGCTTCCAGATTCTGGCTATTGTGAATAATGCTGCTATGAACATAAAAGTAGGGATGGTGTTTCCGCTGCGTATTTTTGGTTTCCCAGAGTAGATTCCCAGGAGTGGTATGGCTGGGTCAAATGGGAGTTCAATTTCTAGTCTTTGGAGGAATGTCCATATTGTTTTCCAGAAAGGCTGTACCAGCCGGCATTCCCACCAACAATGGATGAGTGTCCCCTTTTCCCCACACCCACGCCAGCACTTGTTGTTCTTGTTCTTTTGAATATGTGCCAGTCTCTGTGGTGTAAAGTGGTATCTCATTGTTGTTTTGATTTGCATCTCTCTGATGATTAGTGATGATGAGCATTTTTTCATATGTTTTTTGGCCATTCGAATTTCTTCCCTTGCTGAAGTTTCTGTTCATTTCTTCTCCCCATTTTTTGATGGGGTTGTTTGTTTTCTTCTTGTAAAGTTCTACCAGTGCCTGATATATCCTGGATATTAACCCCTTATCAGATGAGTATTGGGTGAATATTCTTTCCCATTCTGTGGACTGCTTTTGTATCTTAGTCACTGTTTCTTTTGAGGTGCAGAAGCTTTTTAGTTTCATGTAGTCCCATATATTTATCTTTTCTTCTAGTTGCTTTGTTAGAGATGTTTCATCTTTGAAGATGCCTTTAGCTTCAATGTCATGGAGGGTTTTTCCTATATTTTCTTCAATGTACTTTATGGATTCAAGTCTGATATTGAGATCTTTAATCCACTTTGATCTGATTTTTGTGCATGGTGTTAGACACAGGTCCAAATTCATTTTTTTACATGTCGCTGTCCAGTTTTCCCAACACCACTGTGTTGGGAAAAATATTTTTCTTTATAAGAACATTTTTGCTACCTTGCTTGCTGAAAATATAAATTAACTTTAAAAATAACTTATTTTAAAGAAAAAATTAAATGAACAGAAAATCCAAAGTGTGCTCTATTGTTTTTTTAATTATATAATGATGTGATTAACTACCATAGATAGTAAATTTTTATACTCGTTTAAAAGTTTAATAAGTATAAGTAAAAGTTTACTACAGAGACTAGTAATCACTTATAATAAGACTATTACGAACATTTGGCATATTTCTAGTCATGCTTGGCAAATAAACTACTTATTCCCACCCTGATGACATTAGAAAGATAATCGTTGGCAGAGCATAAAAGTTTTAGTTAAGGAGACATGTGGTTGAGGTTTGTGGAAAATAACACCTTAGCACAAAAAAATACAGAAGTATTTCGGAAAGATAGAATAGCTACCAAAATGAAAAGAGAGAAAAAAATTATAAAATATGCCAGAAATATCTATAACAGTGAGATCAATTATGTAGTATGCCACCCACATGGCAGAGCTTGGCAAGCTACCTATGTCGTATTTGATATGCCAAATACCAGTAACAAATATAGACCTCATTCCCATGACCTGATGGAATGGATTGAGGCTCTTTTATGTCCCTGGAGCAAGCAGATGCCCTTGGGCTCTACTAGCATGAGACAGGACTTATGCAATGTTACTGGTGCCGCTCGAGCAAATCCATGATGATCGGGAAGACAAGTGAGATCCATTTATTTTATATATGTCATATAATTTATGACTATTGTCCCATTAAATTTTCATAAATGACTAGATTTGAGCGTGTGAGGCGAGGAGGAGGGCGGAGTTAGCGCTGAGAGACTCACAGGCATGGGGCAGAGCTGCTACTGGCTCTCCCTGTGCCCAGCCGCTCATGAGGTACCCAGGAGGGATGGTGGATTCTAGCCCTGGTCAGCCACCCCAGTAGAGCCTTGCAACAAGCCAGATGACCCCCACTCCATGAGGACTTCCATTTTCCACATCCGAACTTCTCTCTCATCAGAACTACACCCAACAGACCAGCCCACCAGTGCCCAACTCACGCGGCCACTTGCAGCCGCTTGGTTCATCAATAAATGCTGGACTTAGAGATGACTACAAGAGTATGCTACCTGCATGAAAGAGCCTGGCAAGCTACCCATTTGATATGCCAAATATCAGTAACAATTATAGACCTCATTCCGGAATGGATTGAGCCTCTTTATGTTCCTGGAGCAAGCTGATGCCCTTGGGCTCTACTAGCATGAGACAGGACATATGGAGATAGTTACTGGGGCCCGCTCTAGCAAATCGATGATGAACTGAACGGGAAGACAATGATACAGTGATACTAGATTTAGTTCTATATAAAATGACAAAATTCAGATTTGAATTTTGGTTTTATGACTACAAAGTCTATTCTAAGAGAACAATATACCAATTGATTTCAGTCTTATGTTGGATAAAGGGTAGCAAATGAAACTGAGAAAGCTGTGGAAAAGATCTTTGACTTTGGCCTCAGAATGCTGAGATCAGGAGTACCAATGGGCTATGGTAGAGGGATATGGAACTATAAGGGAAGATACGGCATAGTAGCAAATACAGAGAGTGGTGAGTCATCAATCTAAGCATAGGTGTGTCGGGGATCGGCTGCTGAGGTCCCCGACAGTGTCAGGACAGAAGTTCTCTTCTACCTCCGAGGACGCCGGGAGAACAGATGAAAACTCACGAGTCTGGTGCAGTTCCAAAAAAGGCTTTTAATAGTACAAAAATTCTTCCACAGCACTCCAATATAATGAACAAACTCTAGCTCTGGTCTGAACTTGGACCATACAAAAGAGCCTAAGTCTCCCACCAAAGAGAGAGAGGATCTCACCCGAAGCTGAGTCCTACCCAGAAGAAGGAGCAAAATCCAAAGAGCAAAAAGCCAAAAGCCAAAAGCAAAAGGCCGAGGAGCCAAAAGCCAAAAGCTAAAAGGCCCAAACAGCAAAAAGTGAAGGGGCCTCAAGTCAGCCCCTTATATACACCAAAGTAATCCAATAGAATCTCAGAGTAGCCAGGGTGGTTGTCTCCTGATAAATTCTAACTGTCCCACGCTGGGTGCAGTGGGTATAAAGAGGAGCTGTGCCCAATCTAGAAAACATAGAAATCTTAGTAGATGTATAAGTCAGATGTTATTCAATCAAGGTGACTTCTGTAACTGCCACACCCTCTAGCAGTGTTTACATAGAAGAGAGGTCTCATTAGAATGAACCTTGACTGAAATAGATTAAGTTGGGAGTGGGCAAAACAACAAAACTCCCAGAATAGCTAAATCTTTCCTCCAACATACGCAGTCTTACTAACATTGCCTGAATAAAAACAAAAAGTGTTTCCATCATATGAACCTGTATTCCACATACTCACATAAGATCATACTCCATCTATCAGTCAGTTATTAGGATACTTAGCAACATTAAATGAGATTTAAATGACAGAACTCTGTAATTTGTCCATTTTAGAATTAAATTGGTCAAACAAACCAATATAAAGGTCCACTCAATAATTTACTGTGCTAAAGGGATTATTATTTTATTGTAATATAAATTTTCCTTAAAACAGTTTCTATTTAAGCCAAAAGATAATTTTTTGAAGCAAGATCATTTTTCTTTGAACAAAATGTAATAAATTTAGAAAGATGTAAGGGGAAAGAAAGAATATATGTTCTAGAGAGAGCCTGGGATGGAAAATGCAAAAAGGGAAAAAATACCTATTCAAAGGAGAACATGGGGGCCGGAGAGGGTTTGGGCATTTGCCTTGCATGTGGCCAACCCGGGCTCGATCCATGGCACCTATATGGTCCCCTAAGTGATGCCAGGAGTAATTTCTGAGTGCAGAGCTAGGAGTAACCACTGAGCATTGCTGGATGTGACCCCCCTACCCCCAAAAAAAAGCAAAGGAGAACATGGGCCTGAAAGAGCAAGGAATCAAGCTAAAAAGCATAGATACATCTTCAAGGGAGGACTGGGTACACTACCAATAGGTGTGTTGGAAGGTATTGCTAACAGTATTTTAAACCATGGAATCTCAATCACTATCACTATCACTATCCTCCCTTTGATCATCTATTTGCTAGAGCGGGCACCAGTAATATCTCCATATGTCCTGTCTCATGATAGTGGAGCCCAAGGGCATCTGTTCACTCCAGGAACATAAAGAGCCTCAAGCCATTATATTAGGTCATGGGAATGAACTAATGTAATAGTTACTGGTATTTGGCATATCAAATAAAACAGAGTAGCTTGCCAGGCTTGCCATGCAGGTGGCATACCCTTGTAGTCACCTCTAAATATAGCATTTATAGATGAACAGCATGGCTGCAAGCGGCCGCGTGAGACGGGCTGTGATAGGCTGTCGCTGGGTGGAGTTGGAGCAGGAATTAAGCGGAAAACAACAAATAAGTCAGTTCCCTTCCATCAACAGTAGTACAAGAGAAATTTGAAGATACTGACATACTGAAAATACTTTTGATTTATTATGGTCTCATGTTTTATTAAACTCATTCCAATTCTTAAATATAGCCAAGTAAAATTAAATTAGGCAGAGTCCACTTCAAGTCAGGTGGTAGCTATCAAGCCATATTTACTTCCACTGACACTAGTTTCTAAGTAAATGCGTTAAGAATTGAGTATAGGATACTGGAAGAGATGGAGTTCTATAACAATATGAGTCTTTCATATCTTATTACTACTTATCTCTAGTGCCTAATATTCAGAAACTATTAATGGAATAAGTGTAATTTCTAGATTTTCTAGTACATCAATGACTAAAAGATATGAAATGGAGATGTCTGTAAGTTTTAGGGGCTTTAATTGCAAGCTTAATGCTGCTCATGGGTTATTTGACAGTGAAGTTATTCCTTTGCTTTTCCTGATTTGTTTGAATTAGGCCCAAGCTGCTGAGCCCAGCTGTTTTTTTAAGTAAGAATATTTGTTATTCACTTTACATTATACCTTGACAACTTTTTAGCTCACTAAAGTTATTAGCATGCATATTGGATATGTTATTGTCTTGAAAACTGCTTTCTGAAGCACATATGACATTTGGATTATATCACCAATATTGAAATTTTGTGTATTGACAGCCGGCTAAGAAAGCAAAAGGGACTCATTTATAGGTATAAAAATGTAAACATATGATTTTATAGTGGGTAAAAGATTTTTCAGAGTCAACTACTCTTGAAGACTAGAAATAAGTATTGCAGATAAGAGTTAACTCAAATGAAAAAAGGGAGTCCTTGGAAACACTAAAGAAAGTGAATGCCTTTGGTTTGCTCTAAAGTTAAGAGGGTACAATTAAATAAGGTATCTTGCAACAGTTGAAACTTCAGCCTGTGAAGATATTTTCATTATTCTGGTCAAAGTCAATCATAGCTGATAATATTTATTTTCTGACCCTTTGGTATTAAAATCTCTGCTTTCCCAGAATGACAGAATTGATTGCATAATTTTCAGGTAGGGTTGAGGTGCTCTGGCACAACTTTATAAGAAATAACAGCTAGGAAAGATCACAGCTAGGAAATAACAGCTAGGAAAGATCACCCAGTCAGACAGTCAGAGCTATATGACTCTCATGCTCTCCAAGGTGAAATTATTTGTCTGAAACTTCACTGATCTCAGTAAATCTATCACTTGTAGGATCAGCATACATAACACTTCTGAGGAGCCAGTAACCTCAGTTTTATATTGACAGGCACTGGCTCGGTGAAATGATAGAGGTGAGTATCCTAATGTTACTGCTCCAGAAATGTTTACCTGACACTTGTGTTCAGGGAATTTCTTGAATTGTTTACATGCAGAAAGTTGTGCCTAGTCCACTAGCATAGTTTCAGATCCCCCAAAAGAATTATACACTAATTTTCCACTGTTATTCTAAGAAAAGGTTGTTTATTTTGTTATTTTACAGCTCTGCCAGTTTAGAAGTCAAAAAGTATGACTGTACTAAAATCAAGACATCAACAGAGCTGTGTCTCTAGAGACACTGAGAGACTGTGTTTGTTTTCCTTTTATAATTTCTAGAGGTCACAAAAATTTTTAATTTGTTTTGATCAATGTATCACTGTCTTCCCTTTCATCGTCGATTTGCTCGAGCGGGCACCAGTAACATCTCCATATGACCTGTCTCATGCAAGTAGAGACCAAGGGCACTTGCTTGCTCCAGGAACATAAAGAGCCTCAAACCATTCCATCAGGTCATGGGAATGAAGTCTCTAATTGTTACTGGTATCTGGCATATCAAATATGACACGGGTAGCTTGCCAGGCTCTGCCATGCGGGTAGTATACTCTTGTAATCATCTCAAAATCCAGCATTTATTGATGAACCACGTGGCTGCAAGAGGCCGTGCAAGCTGGGCTGTGACAGGCTGGTCTGCTGGGTGGAGTTCTGACGAGGGGGAAGTCCTGATGTGGAAAATGGAGGTCCTCATGGAGTGGGGTATCATCTGGCTTGTTGTGAGGCTCTGCTGGGGAGGCAGGCCAGGGCTAGAACCCGCCATCCCTCCCCTGGCACCTCATGAGTGGCTGGGCACAGTGAGAGCCAGTAGCAGCTCTGCCCCATGTCTGTCTAAAATAAGGAACATAGTATCTTTCACTTGTTCACTTGTCTTCCCATTGTTCTTCAATTTCCTCGAGCAGGTACCAGTAACATCTCCATATGTCCTGTCACATGCGAGTGTAGCCCAAGGGCATCCATCGCTCCAGGAATATGAAGAGCCTCAAACCATTCCTTCAGGTCATGGGAATGAGGTCTATAATTGTTACTGGTTTTTGGCATATCAAATATGACACAGGTAGCCTGCCAGGCTCTGCTGTGCGGGTGGGATACTCTTGTAGTAGCCTATCATCTCATGCATTTATTGATGAAGTGGCTGTGCAAGATGGGGAAAGATCAGCTTTTCTGCTGGGTGGAGCTCTGACAAGCTGTGGAGTCCGGATGTTGAAAATGGTGGTCCTCATGATTTGGGGGGTTCCTCTGACTTCTTGCAAGGCTCTGCTAGTATGGCGGGACAGGGCTAGAATGTGCCTTCCCTCCTGGGTGCCTCATGATCAGCTGGGCACAGGGAGAGCCGGTAGCAGCTCTGCCCCATGTATCTGAGTCTCTGGATCAGGCATACCTGGGCTTGAAATAGACTGCTGTAGGATGGAACTCTGACAAGGAGGGCTTGTGATCAGCTCTTCTGTTGGGTGGAGCTCTGATGAGCTGTGAAGTCCAGATGTTGAAAATGGTGGCCTCATGGTGTGGTTTTTTATTATTAAAAAAACAAATATCAGGACCAGAGTGATAGCACAGCAGGTAGGGTGTTTGCCTTGCACACAGCCTATCCGTGCTTGATACCCAGCATCCCATATAGTTCCCAGGAGTAATTCCTGAGTGCAGAGCCAGGATTAACCCTTGAGCATCCTCTCACCACATAGAAATTATCCATATTTCCTAAATAAAAGAATTATACATTTAAAGACAGATAAACATGTCTCACTTTTAAAAATACTAGTAAGGGATGTGCATGCATGTGTGCATGTGTGTGTGTGTGTGTATCTCTGTGTGTTTAATTTAAAATATAGGGAAGCATGTTACATTCATGTTACATTCATCATCTAGAGATGAATGCAGGTAAACAACTCTATTGAAATGCAGCACTTCAGGTGGCTTTACAAGTGCCAGAGCTGATTCAAAGCCTCCCTCGCTGAGCTGGGAGGGGCTGCAAGCTAAGTGTAGCTGGAGCTTAAAGTAGGGTGTGTCACCCAACAAGAAACATTCTAGAAAAAAAGCATGAGGACGATTAAATGGAAGTAGACACTGAATAAAATCTCAAGGGCCAGGAAGGATGGGATCAAGGATAGATAGTCTGGAATTCTAAGAAAAGTAAGTAAAAATTTTTGAAGCTCCTCGGAGAAAGTCAAGTATCACTTGTAGCATTATGTCATATCTCACACACCTTAAAAGAATAGCAGAGAGCTGGAGCGATATAAGTGAATAGGGCACTTGCCTAGTATTCAGCCAACTCAGGTGCAATCCCCAGCATCGCATGTAGTCTTCTGAGCACCCCAAGAATAATTCCTGAGTGCAGAGGCAGGAGTAACCCCTGAGCATCACGTGCTGTGACCCAAAAAAGCAAAAACAAATAATAAAAAGATCACCAAGTCCGAAACCGTCCCCGCCACAAAGCCCAGGTGATAAGCAAATGACCTCTCAAGGTCGCCACTCATTCAGCCACCACGTGATGTTGTGGCATTCTAACAGTGCTGCCCACCATGAAGACTATGCAGTTCAGCTGACTTGTGTTTCTAGAACATCTTCACTTACAAAGCAATGTCTCCGGGGCTGAAGAGATTGTACAGCAGCTAGGGCATTTGTCTTGCATTCAACCAACCCAGGTTCAATCCCAGCAACTTTAGATTCCCCGAGGCCCCACCAGTAGCAATCCCTGAGCAGATGCCAGGAGTAAGTCCTGAGCAGGTGTGGCCCCCAAAAAAGGAAGGAGGGAATCCAGGAAAAAGGAGAAAGGGAAGAAACAGGATGGAGGCAGAAAGGAAAGGAGAAAGGAAGAGAGGGGGAGGGAAGGAAGGAAGGAAGGAAGGAAGGAAGGAAGGAAGGAAGGAAGGAAGGAAGGAAGGAAGGAAGGAAGGAAGGAAGGAAGGAAGGGAGGGAGGAAGGAAGGAGGGAGGGAGGGAGGGAGGGAGGGAGATAGGGAGGGAGGAAGGAAGGAAGGAAGGAAGGAGGAAGGAAGGAAGGAAGGAGAGGGAGGGAGGGAGGGAGGGAGGAAGGGAGGAAGGAGGGAGGGAGGAAGGAAGGAGGAAGGAAGGATGGAAGGAAGGAGGTAGGGAGGAAGGAGGAAGGAAGGAGGAAGGAAGGAGGAGGGAAGGAAGGAAGGAAGGAGGAGGGAGGGAAAGAAGGAAGGAAGGAAGGAGGGAGGGAGGAAGGAAGGAGACAGGAAGGATGGAAGGATGGAAGGAAAGGAGGGAGGGAGGGAGGAAGGAAGGAAGGAGGGAGGGAGGGAGGGAGGGAGGAGGAGGGAGGAAGGAAGGGAGGAAGGGAGGGAGGAAGGGAGGAAAGAAGGAAGGAGGAAGGAAGGAAGGAAGAAGGAAGGAAGGAAGGAAGGAAGGAGGGAGGGAGGGAGGGAGGAAGGAAGGAAGGAGGGAGGGAGGAAGGAAGGAAGGAAGGAGTAAGGAAGGAAGGAAGGAGGGAGGGAGGGAGGAAGGAGGAAGGAAGGAGGAAGGAAGGAAGTAAGGAGGAGAGAAGAAAGGAAGGAGGAGGGAGGGAATGAAGGAAGGAGGCAGGAAGGAAGGAAGGATGGAAGGAAGGAAGGAAGGGAAGGAGGAAGGAAGGAGGGAGGGAGGGAGGATGGAAGGAAGGAGGAAGGAAGGAGGAAGGAAGGAAGGAAGGAGGAGGGAAGGAAGGAAGGAAGGAGGAGGGAGGGAAGGAAGGAGGCAGGAAGGAAGGAAGGAAGGAGGAACGGAGAAAGGAAGGAAGGAAGAAAGGAAGGAAGGGAAGGAGGGACAGAGAAAGGAAGGAAGGAAGGAAGGAAGGAAGGAAGGAAGGAAGGAAGGAAGGAAGGAAGGAAGGAAGGAAGGAAGGAAGGAGGGAGGGAGGGAGGGAGGAAGAAGGAAGGAAAGAAGGAAGGAAGGAAAGGAGGGAGGGAGGAGGAAGGAAGAAGGAAGGAAGGAAGGAAGGAAGGAAGGAAGAAGGAAGGAAGGAGGGAGGGAGGAAGGAAGGAGGAAGGAAGGAGGGAGGGAGGAAGGAAGGAAGGAAGGAGGAAGGAACAAAGGAAGGGAGGGAGGGAGGAAGGGAGGAAGGAAGGAGAAAGGAAGGAAGGAAGGAAGAAGGAAGGAAGGAGGGAGGGAGGATGGAAGGAAGGAGGAAGGAAGGAGAAAGGAAGGAAGGAAGGAACGAAGGAAGGAAAGAAGGAGAGGAAAGGGGGGGAGGAGGGAAGGAAGGAAGGAAGGAAGGAAGGAAGGAAGGAAGGAAGGAAGGAAGGAAGGAAGGAAGGAAGGAAGGAAGGAAGGATGGAGGAGGGAGGGAGGGAGGAAGGAAGGAAGAAAGGACGGAAGGAAGGAAGGAAGGAAGGAAGGGTGGAGGAGGGAGGAGGGAGGAAGGAAGGAAGGAGGAAGGAAGGAAGGAAGGAAGGAAGGAAGGAAGGAAGGAAGGAAGGAAAGGAGGGAGGGAGGAAGGAAGGAAGAAAGGACGGAAGGAAGGAAGGAAGGAAGGAAGGGTGGAGGAGGGAGGGAGGGAGGAAGGAAGGAAGGAAGGAAGGAAGGAAGGAAGGAAGGAAGGAAGGAAGGAAGGAAGGAAGGAAGGAGGAGGAGGGAGGGAGGAAGGAAGGAAGGAGGAAGGAAGGAAGGAAGGAAGGAGGAAGGAAGGAAGGAAGGAAGGAAGGAGGAAGGAAGGAAGGAAGGAAGGAAGGAAGGAAGGAAGGAAGGAAGAAAGAAAGGAAGGAGGAGGGAGGGAAGGAAGGAGGGAGGGAGGGAGGAAGGAGGAAGGAAGGAAGGAAGGAAGGAAGGAAGGAAGAAGGAAGGAAGGAAGGAAGGAAGGAAGGAAGGAAGGAAGGAAGGAAGGAAGGAAGGAAGGAAGGAGAAGGGAGGGAGGGAGGGAGACCCAGGAGGGAGGGAGGGAGGGAGGGAGGGAGGGAGGGAAACCCCAACAGGCAGGGAACCAGGCACAGACATCCTGGAGCAGCCGCCACCACCGCTGACAGGCCTGTAACCAGATTCTTCTGCTGAAAATCTAGTTTTCAAGGCCAGAGAGGCAGTTCAGAGGGTAGGTAGTGCACTTCCCTGGCACGTGGCCCACTGGGGATTGATTCCTGGCACCACATTGGCTCCCTGAGCCTGCCAGGAGTGATCTCAGAGCTCAGTGACAGGAGAAAGGCCTGAACATTGCTGGGTATACCCCAAAATACAAAAGCATAACAAATAAAAATCTACAGTTAATTCATTGTCTGGAAGCCTATGTAGACTTTAATAGGAGATTTACTGAGGAAAAAAGTTTGCTTGCTGTCTGAATGTTATATAGACGCTAAATAGGATATTCCACATTAAGATTTGACCTGCATGGGGCGGAGTGATAGTCCAGTGGGTAGGGAGTTTGCCTTGCAAGCAGCTGGTCCATGCTGGCCCAGGTTTGATCCTTGGCATCCCATATGGCCCCCCCGAGCACCGCCAGGAATAGTATCTTTACTATTTAATTAAAACATGCCCTTATTTTAACTGTGATCAGAAAAGAAATATTTAGGACTGAAGATGTAGTGGGTAGGACACTTCGTCTTGAACTCAGCCAATCTGTCTCAATCCCTTGCACCCTGTATATTCTCCAGATCCCCACCGGAAGTTGGAGCCCTAGGCACAGATCCAGAATAAGCCACCAGCACCAGTTGGTGTGATGCAAAGAAAAAGAAGCAAAAAAATAAAGAAGTAACTTTCAGGTACTTAAGAGATTAGTTGTGGGGCGGGGTCCATAAAAATTCAGATACATGAACTGATTGCAGAGCTAAACTGAATTATCTCCATTGCCCCTTTTCTTATTCTGCAAATGATTAAACTCAGTAAACTCAATAGTACCAGCAAAGCCCACCTCTCATATGAAGTAACTTGTTATGAAATTCTAGATATCAGGATATAGGATTTTAAGGAAGAGACCATATACCTGACCACAGCTTTCCTAAAACTCTATGCTCAGAACTAAGAATAGATTTCCTATTTTATTGGCATTAGAGCTTAGATTAGCATATCACATTTCTCAGTAAAAATACTCTTTCTTCCATATTGTAACAATTTAGTGGAGACATACTATTTTATAATATTACATATTCTAAAAATATATTCATTTTTAAAGAAGAAACATTTCTTCATTCAGAAAATAGGCCATAAAATATCCTACATTTATTTTTTATATTCTAACATGTAGGTCCATTAGAGGTCTACAGTAAAGTTTTACAGAGAGGGATTTAAATTGAAAAGGGATTTGGAAGAGCAATGCAAGGAGTACATGGCCATCAAGGTAGAGTTCAGAAAATAGAAACATGAAAATGGTAGCTATCATCAGTAGTTAATATGGCTCTAAAGCTTATAAATAAAAATACCTTATAATATTTAAAATCTAAGAAAGAAATATAATATCTCCTAGGACTGACAGACTTTCTTTAAAATCTTACTCCCAAAAAGCAATCTTTAAAGTTTACATCTACTTGATCTGGTGGCGGAACTGGGGGATTTCAAAACAAAGGAATGCTTGATGCTTCTGACCAAAATAAAAGGCATTCAGAGCAGAGAAAGAAGATTCAAAATGGAAAAGAAATAAAGTCAAAGGTGACTATAATCATTTATAGAATTTTGGAACTGTTACTCTTTCCATTCCACATAAAGTAGGTGTTCAATCTAGTCTTACCTAGATGGTAAATGATAGGGTGACCTTAGGTGACCACTGAGTTGTAGGTGTTTTGTCCTATTTATGTTGTGTGTGTCTAGGAACAATTTTACGGCAGAGAATCTGCCCCCTTATATCACTATATCACTGTCTTCCCGTTCATCATCAATTTGCTTGTGCGGGCACCAGTAACATCTCCATATGCCCTGTCTCATGCTAGTAGAGCCCAAGGGCATCTGCTTGCTCCAGGAACATAAAGAGCCTCAAACCATTCCCATCAGGTCATGGGAATGAGGTCTATAATTGTTACTAGTATTTGGCATATCAAATACGACATAGGTAGCTTGCCAGGCTCTGCCATGCATGTGGCATACTATGTAATCACCTCTGATCTCCATCTCCCCTCTCTCCACTGCAGATGCCCATAAACATCTGCAAATCTCGTCCCGTCCTTCTCAGCCCAAGGTCCTGCCCTCTAGCCTCAGGCTTCGCTCTTATCCAGGTCTGTGGCCACGTCTGTGGAGGCCAGGTTGGCTGCGGGGTGTGGAACGCAAGGGCAGGACTGAGATGGGCGCAGGTGCTCAGGGCCCTCAGCCCAGCACCGGGAGCGGGGAGGGGTGGTAGGGGGCTTTTCTTCAACCTGAGTAGTCAGTAAGACGCACCCCAGAAGTTCCTCCTACATGACCGAGCAGGATTGTCGGGCCTCCTCTTCACTCTCCCTGTGTGCTTCAAACATTCTTTTTTTTTTTTTTGCTTTTTGAGTCACACCCGGCAATGTTCAGGGATTTCTCCTGGCTCTGCACTCAGGAATTACTCCTGGCAGTGCTCAGGGGACCATATTGGATGCCGGGGATCGAGCCCGGTCGGCTGCATGCAAGGCAAACACCCTACCGGCTGGGCTATAGCTGCAGCCCCCAAACATTCTTATTATGGGCGTCATAGGCCATCAAAGACCTCCACCTCCCTAAGAAGTCCCTTTTTTCCCCTCACCATGCCCATAACCACCCCAGAATAAAGCTCGAGACAGGGATAAAGGTCGCCCCAGAATAAAGCTCGCAACCATACGGGATGCCGGGATCGAGCCCCGACTGGCATGGGCCGGCCACGTGCAAGGCAAATTCCCTACCTGCTGGACTATCACTCCGGCCCCCAGTCTGTGTCTATTCACCGAATACTTTTCGCGTCCACAGCTTCCTTCTGGGTCACTTGCCCTTCCCTGCAGTGCCCACAGGCCCTCCCTACTCTGCATCACCAGGGGGGCGGTGGGGGGCACTGCTCAGCAGGAGGGGGAGGATTGCAAAGTGACTCTGGAGGTGTAGGGAGTGGAAGGGGGTGAGGCAGGGGAGGGAGCATGGGGGGGGGTACTGGGGGGGTATAAATGCAGCAGCCACCTCAGCTCCTCAGCAAAGGGGACTCCTCAGCAAAGGAAAAGGGAACATGGCAATCCTGGAAGGACAGCCAGGAGGAAGAGAGCCTGGAACTCATGAGCGCCCTGGCCACGTCCGGGCTTAACGCATCCTGGGGGCGCTAACCAATGCCTCTGTGGACCCAGGCCCCGCACAGTGGTCCCTGGACTCCTGGCTGGTACCACTATTCTTCACAGCGCTGATGCTACTTGGCTTGACGGGAAATTCTCTGGTCATCTGGTCATCTGCCAGCAGAAGCAGATGTGCACAGTCACCAACTTCTATATTGTTGAGCGGGGGGGGGGGGGGTGGGGGGGGCTCCACTGACCCTCCTCCACAGTAGGGGGTCTCTACATCTTCCTCAGGCTGGAGCTCGCTAATGCTGGCCTTGGAGCATTCCTGGAGGGCAGGGGAGGCTCAAAGGGAAGTTGGGGAGTGGGTGTGTAGAGACCCCACTGCCCAGTGGATGTTAAACAAGAGGGAATCCATTGCAAAAGAGGAATGCGGAGGACCCTGATTCCTAGGTCCCCCAGTTTGGAACCTCTGCCCTGGAGACTCAGTTTTAACATTTGGGCATAGGGGTGCCCTACCTAGCACATCAAGTGGCCTTTGTTCTCTTCTTTGAGAGGTAGGGAGGTGAGGGAGCCACACCCGGCAGTGCTCAGGGCTTACTCCCAGCTCTGTGCTTAGGAATCACTCCTGGCCACTGTGCTCTGGGGACACTGGGATACCGGGGAGCGAACCTGTATCTGCCATGAGCAAGGCAAATGCTCTCCCTCTGTCCCCTTATATATGCAGAAGTAATCCTATCTACAGGGAGGGTAGTATTAACAAAGATCAACAAATCAGCTTCTAGGTATAGAAGTAGGTCTAAACAAATGATTAAGTGAGGGACTAGTTCCTTTCTCCAGATTATCTCTCCTGTCAAAACACTGGAGAGAGAGAGAGACAGAGACAGAGACAGAGAAAGAGACAGAGACACAGATAGAGACAGAGACAGAGACAGAGAAAGGTATAAAGAAATACATCTCAATGGATGTAATTTCATGGGGAGAAAATTCATAATTTCATGGGTTTCATGAAATCTAGATGGTACCCATAAGGCCCATCAATTTTCTGTTCAGCACCAAGGTGATTCTGAGTGTCTTGTCCTCTGTTTACTAAAAGGTTCATGCTTACCTGCTTGAGGGCAAACTAGTATGAACCTCTCTTTGATCTTAATCAATAGTCTCGACACAGCCAAGGTGGCAGTCTCCTGGTAAATTCTAACTGCCCCTGGGATCAGTGGGTTTTAAGAGGGATTATGCCCAGTCTATATAACATTGAAGTCATAGTAAAGATTATGGTAATATGGTAATTTCAGAAGTTACTGATTCAGAGTCAAAATTACTTTTGTAGCTGCCACACCCTCCATCAGTGTTTACATAGAAGAGAATTCTCATTAGCATGAACCCTGGCTTAAGAACATGTAGATAGCTTAAACTGTAAGTGGATTTGACAGCAAAGCTCCCAGCTAGCTATGCTTCTTCATCCAACAGTTATGTTCTGCATATTGTATAGTGATGGAATTAAAGGTGACTTCCAGTGCTATTAAGAGTATAATCCAATAAATAATGTAAACATCCATAACACTATAACGGTATTTTACAGTATTACCACATAATACTGTAAAAAATACCTGAATTTTCATTGAGTATTGGGTGAGTTCAGTACCCAAATGGTTTGATTTTAGTCTTAAAATGGAAAATACAGAACTGATCCCTTTCATATATGAAGCATAAGGTAACATCAGAGATCGGGCATGTTCAGGGTGGTATATCTAAAGTCACCAGGCTTTCCTTGAGATGGAGCTAGGGTCCCTTTCCCCCACCTCTGCTCTGTCAGGGAGGCCTCTCGTCAGGGGAGGCCTGGTGGACCCACCCACAAACTGCTCCTGGCCTGTCAGCCATAAACCAGCGACACAGATACATGGGGCAGAGCTGCTACTGGCTCTCCCCCATTGCCTGTGGCCACAAAATGGCCACACAATACATCAGTAAATGCAAGAACGGAGAGCTTACTCACTGCTGAGAGTATCCCACAGACATGGCAGAGCCTGGCAAGCTACCGATGTCATATTTGATATGCCAAAAACAATAACAATAATAGACCTCATTCCCATTACCTTAATTAATAGTTTGAAGCTCTTTGTATTCCTGGAGAGAAGATGCCCTTAAGCTACACTAGGACATGCAGGGTTGAACAGAAATGTTACTGGGGCCTGCTAGAGCATAGATGAACAAGGGGGAGACAAGTGATACAAGTGATACAAGGTAACATAAGGAACATCAAACAGGCAGTGGCAACAGACCCTGAGAATGCCTTAACCAAGAGGGTAGAGTGAAAGTAGGAGGGTAGCTTAAAATATTGGGAGGCTGGCTCTAATAGTGGCTTTGGTGTCAGAACATTTTATATGCCTGAAGCTTTGTTGTTAAAAGCACCATAAATCAGAATGGCTATGTAAAATAATCATGTAAAAATTATCGTTATGGAGCTGGAGCCATAGTACCAGCATGGAGGATTCTTGCCTTGCATAGGATGGCATAGGCTTGATCCCTAGCACCTCTGTGGTCTCCAGAGCCCTGCCAGGAGTGATTACTGAGTCCAGAGCCAGGAGTAAGCTCTGATCACCACTGAATGTGATCCATAATTTTTTTAACAAATAATAAAAAAGAAATTTGGTTGCAAGGTAAGTTTTTAAAAACGACCTTTGTGTATTTTCTGATAGAGCAAATGTGGCTTTGGGATATGGGTCCTGTCATATGAGAGTCATTCTTAAAAGAATAAAATTTGCGTTCCTTCCCCAAGGAAGTGGAGTCACTATGGTTGATTCCTTTCTTATTTTATAAGGCATTGTTTACAAAGTATTGTAATAAGATAATCATGTAGTCAGTACAGATCAACATTTTCATTTAATGCTAAAACAAAGGGCCTAGAGTTTAGTTTCTATGTTTGATTGAATTCCAATTAGTTTTGAAGCCTTAAATTTCAACCTCTCCAATCCAGGTCCTTGAGATCATCTGATAATCTCTTTCACTTGCTGGTTTATGTTTATTTGAAAGGTTATGAAAATCAAGTGCCTGTTTGTAACAGAAAGCAATTCTATCTTTCAAAGAACCATCTGAGTTACTCAGCCACATCTGTATAGTTGGTAAAATATAACACCAAAAATAAGAAGGACCTTATCATTGAGACATTCATCGAAATTAACACAATAGAGTGGAAAGGTTTCTTTTATCAAATCTCCATGTTGACCACTTCCCGACAGAGAAAATAAAGAGACAATACTATAATTATAGAGATATGCATAAGTTTGATTTAAAAAGCCAAATATCAGAGCCAAAGGAGATAGAACAGGGACTGCGGAGCCTGCCTTTCCTCCTCCCTGCCATCAGCCTCCTTTCAGGGTCCCAGGTAATGCATGGGTTTCAAAGTTCTGGGTATCCTCCCTCTCCTCAAACCCCAAAAAAGCAGAAAAAAAATCATAGTTGGAAGAATAGGATAAATGGCAATGAAGAAAATTCCATTAGAAAGGAGAGGAGAAGGAAAGTATTTTGTTAAATATTAATGATCCTGAATGTGGGATCCCTCTTCCTTTTTATATGCAGCTGTGTTAATGTGTGCAGTATTGTCTTTTTTAGTATTGCCTTTTTTCTCTGAACTCTTTTTCCTTCATATTGCTTGTCTTATTCAGGATTATGTTCTTTTTAACCAAAGTGAAGTGATGAGTAAAGACCCATTTTCCCTATCCGTTCAACTGCTATTTTCTATCACGAATATTCAGTGAAATGTATAGCAACTACACTGTGTTTCAATGATTAATTACACTTTTGCTTCCATTTTGAAATACTTCTCCATATTCTTTAGTTTTCTGAAAAGGAAGACAATAAGATTGTGTTATACACTGAGAGTAGTTTAGCAAAGGAAGGACTGTCCAAAGAAATGCATGTTTCATTTTTTGGTGCATTATTTATTTTACCATCTTATTTTAAAAAAGACATATACATGAAATACATATGATGCTGCATCCATAGAAATATAAGATGCATTTGTAAATATACAACATCAAAAATCACAGATTTTATGCAAAAATGTCATTTTTTAGAATTCCAAACAAGAATTCACATATTTTATAATACTTTTATAGTAGATCTTAAAACCATATTTAGTATTGGGACAGATTGAGCAACAGTACACTGGTTAGATATTTACCTTGCACAGGGCCAACTTGGATTTCATACCTAGCATCCCATATAGTACCCTACCAGGCATGATCCCTGAGCACAGAACAATGAGTAATTCCTGAGCACTACCGGTGTGATCCCAACCCAAATCACACACACATACACACATACATACAAACATGTTTAGTATTAAATGTGGAAGGGTTAATGTGCTATTTTGGATTTTATCTTGATGTATAATAAGAAACCAAATTGATTTTAATGTATTGTTTATAACTTTGAAAGAATAAATACTCATTTTAATCATGTTGTAGGAAATTTTGAAGTGTTTGTTCTTCATTCAGATATTTACAGTCATAAGAACTATTTAGAGTAATTCATATGAAAGAAAAGGTTATTTAAAGGATTACATTTGTAAGTTTTTCAGCAAATGTTTTCTCCATAAAAGCTTTCAGTGGTTCTAAAAGAACTGTGTCAAGAGATTCTGTATTACAAAAAAGTAACTCTTATTGCATCCTATATACTGACAGCTGAATCCAGCTCATGCCTAACAAGAATAAAGCACATACAAGAAAAAATGAACTATGTGACATCTTTTGTTTACTGATAGAGATGAAAAAAAATAAAAAAAGATATTACCTAGAAGCAAAATGTTAAGAGGACATCTAAAGTGGGAAAGTCTGTAATGATAAATGAAATTGTATTGTCTCTCCATGGTCCATAAAATTGGATTTTATTTTATTCTAATTGGTTTTTGATTTAAAACTCCTAGAACAAATAAAAAGTCCCTATAGGAGAAGTTTAAAAAAGTTTAAAGACACTTTGAGTGTCTTTATTTTATGAGGTTTGACCTTAGTTATCTACTATACTATAAGCCATTTTATCATTATTAAATAATAATATATTGAGTCTCCAAAATAAAAACATTGTAAGAAAGATACACTAATTGCATATTAACCTTGTCTTCAAAGTGTTTACATAAGTAACTTTTAAATGTGACTAACATAACTATCAGAGCAAACATTTATTAACTCCTCATCCATGTCTTCCAAGTTTTCAGTTTTCCGCATAATTAATTCTAAGACATAAGTAATAATGTTTGAAAGTATGTACTCTTCCTGTTAACTTTTTGAAAAGTGGTTATAGTCACTCTATTTGATTCTATAGATATTGTCTATAACAAATGACATGACTTTTCTGACTGAGAGGAATGACGTATATGACATTTCCTCAGAAGCTGTGTTAACTTAAGGTATATAAAGAGGAATTAATTCAGATGAAAATAAGTAATAATTAAAAGACAAATATTTCATAAGACGCAAGATGGAAGGCAGTATGATACTCTAAGGTAGCAAATTGTGGGATCATAGGGAATTATGTAGATTGCTTCAGGATGTAAAAAGCCCATCATGAGCAAAGGGATTATGTCTCTTTTTAAATAAGTATTTCAACTACAGATTTGTATTTAAGTGAAGTCAGGGAATTGTTCAAGGTTGGTTCAAGTGTGTCTGGTACCTAAGATAATAAGATTTAGTCTCTACATAAATTAAGGCATTAATTCAAAATATATTAAAGATGAGAGTTTTATAAAAATAATTTGTATTGGTATTATCTCTTTTGTACCAATGCTATTTCAACTTTATTGCTCAATGTTAATAGCCATATATCCTATACATATGAAATTGGCATGAGTTTATGTACATTTCTAATTCCATCATGGCATTGACTACTTGTTTTTTTTTTTTTTTTTTTGCTTTTTGGGTCACACCCAGCAATGCGCAGGGGTTATTCCTGACTCTGCAATTACTCAGGAATTACTTCTGGCAGTGCTCGGGGGCCATATGGGATGCTGGAGAGCGAATCCAGGTCAGCCATGTTCAAGGCAAATGCCTTACTACTGTGCTATGGCTCCAGTCCCAGGCATTGACTATTATTGATTAGATTAATGACTTTAATAGTAGTGTAACTAATTCATATTTTACTGATATGGTATGCTTCTTGAAATGTCTAAAGAAAAAGGCTATTTGTGGATAGTTCACCCACAGAAATTAAATATGTCTATTCAAAAAAAGAACTTATGGTCTTGTGTAATTGAGAAGACTGGATTCTGAGGAGTAAATGGCTAATAAAATGTGTAAAGAAAAATTCTGTAAAGAACGTAAGCAAACACACATACACACACAAAGATATAGCAATGAAAGAGTCCTTAACACTTCAATTTAGTAGCAGTCTATGTGTGACTACTACTGGCCTATCAGTAAATAGGATAAAATTAGATGAAAAATATGCAATTTTGCTCATAAATGCTCAATGAACTGCACATTCAGACACACACACACAAACATATATATACACACACTCTGCCAAGACTTACCAAAAACAATTTGTAGAAAATAATGATAAATATCTAATAAACAAAAATATTATAAGATAGAAGAGGAATCGGAAAAGACTTATGTACAAAAGAAAACAGGAGACTATTAAAAGCCATGTGAGAAATCTGGGAATTGTATTTCTAGTATTTTATTATAATTGTCTCTCACATACTATTTGTCCATGTATACTAAATCATTAGATTTTCAGTTTATAAATTACTGCTATGTTCACCAATTTTATTGAGTTCTATGACATATATCTTCCTGAGTGTAGAAGTGGTGTATGACTCTAGAAGGAAAACTACAGTAATCAGTGATTTGATCAGCAAACTGAGAGGAGTGGGAAGGGAGAGCTGGAGTTTGTTCCTTGTCCCCACACAACACAAACTTTTGTTTAATCATATACACAGAACCAGAAGGTATATAATTTCCATATTCCCATAAGCATGCTGCTCATGTATTTGGGAGGCTACTCTGTCTGAGCACGTTGCAAGAAATAAGCATTCATCTTCTCAAACCTCTCAGTGCTTGCTTATTTTTTCTGGGTCTAATTGGATCAATTTTCTGCAGCAATATATACCTGAAACAAAAATACTAATTGAACAATTTAAGTTTCAGAACTACCTTTCAAAGTGACTTCAGAAGTTATACTAATATAAATCTTAATACAAGATCTAGAGTTAATCCTTCATGTCAGGAAGCGTTATCTGGTGAGAAGTAATTGAGCTGATATTGACTTAAAGAGTGCAATATACATACGAGATAAGTGATATGATTTATTTTTGTTTTTTTCTGCCACACCTGGCTTAACAGTGCTTAACACTTAAGCACTTAACTTAACTAACTTAACTTAACTTAACTTAACTTAACTTAACTGTTAAGCACTGTTAAGTACTTATTCAAAGTTTGTGTTCAGCCCATTGAACTATTTCTCCAGGTCAAGGTATCTAATTTAATCATTGAGATTGTCCCATTATGCTAATATTTCTCCTGCTTAAAAGTGTATGCATGTGAGGGTCCTGAGCAATAGTCCAGTGGGTAGGGAATTTGCCTTTAAGCACGTAGTCAGCCCATGCTGACCCAGGGTGGATCCCCGGCATCCCATATGGTCCCCGAGCACCGCCAGGGAGTAAGATTTCTGAGTGCAGAGCCAGGAGAAACCCCCTGAGCATTGCCGGGTGTGACCAAAAAAGCAAAAAAAAAAAAAAAAAAAGTGTATGCATGTAGAGGAAACCTCTAGTCAGACAGATGAAGACTTGACTTATAGATAGACTCTAAAGAGCACTGATTTACTTCTTTTATCGCATAGGCAAATAACCTAAAATAAAAGACTAACAAATTCCTCTCAAGACATTAATGGCAATAAAAATGTGCATAATGTTTAAAAAGTGAAAAAGGAATGATAATAAGGGCAGATATTACGATCATGTGTATATAACAAAAATGTAGTCTTGTTGTAGGCAGGCAATCTGGGGGTGGGGTGGGGGCCTGCAGGGCAGTGAACTGCTGCCATTAGGCTGTCACCTTTGGGAACCAGAACCGACTTGATAAGACCCATTAACCAACAATAGACCCTGATGGTCCACAGGGGGGAGGGGGTGCTTGGTTGGTTGATGTCCTGACATAGAAAAAGACTGGGCCCCTTGGGATGAACCCAGAGCCACAGAAGGGCCTGGCAAGCTACCCGTGGTGTATTTGATCTGCCAAAAACAGTAACAATAATGGACCTCATTCCCCATGAATGGAGACATTACTGGCGCCTGCTCAAGCAAATTGATGAAAACTGGAAGACAGGTGACAAGTGACAAGAGCCTGAGGAAGCTGGGTCCACCTTCTTCCACCCAGCCCTTAGCCCCCATCAACCTTTGATGCCCAGCAGAAGATTCCATAGCATTCCATCCCAAGAAGATAAAAGCCCCCTTTGAAATGTGTTGAGGCCTTTGGAGCAGCCTGTGTTCTCCCTTGAGTGTTACTCTTACCTTCCCTCCTCCTTCCCTGTCCTAAAACCTCCATAATAAAATCTGTTTTAACTCCACTCCTCCTCTACTCCTGAATATTTTTTTTCTGTGAGGAAGACAAGAACCCTGAGAAAACCCTGGTAAGGCCTAGGTCTGACTTTCCTTTCCTGCAAAGAGCAATTCCTTGCTCCAGCCTGAGTCCATGGGTCCTCGAGAAATCACAGATGTTGGGGATCAATTCCCATGCCTAGATATCAAGCGGATTTCAGGTGCGGCTTAAAGGCTACCTCGTGGGGCTGGTGGGGCTCAGACCCACACCATACAGGGGCTTATCGCAGACTTTATCAGTCCTGAGCCTGCCCAGCGGGTCCCGGGTGGCAGAGGTGGCTGGGTAGAAAGTGACCATCTCTCTCCCTTCCCGTCTCACATAAGCCACCCGTGAGGCCTACCTGCATCACCTGGATCCAGCCTTTACCCACACCCTTGGTGCTTGTCTGTTAATATTGACAGGACATGGCCTTATAACCTTCTTGTCAGGTTTATTTCCTCCAGGCTTGAGGCCATCAGACTGCAGATGGTAGACAGTATGGAACTACAGTTGTGGACACCTGAGACTTGGTATCTCGGACCTCAGATCACCCTCTAAGACTCCCTGACTGACGAAAACCCCTTTTCTTGTTGCCTGAAAGCAATATCTAATCTGTCTCATTAGACATTTATCCCCTGACTGCAGTCAGAATCTTGTGTTTGAGAGTAAGAGAGTGCAATATAAAGCCAGAGTTTCCCCTCACAAACTGCTTCATTTTAGCTGTTTCTTTGTTTCATAAATATTCTGAAACTTTTCATAGCTCTCACTAAAACTGAGAGTTCACAGTTTTCCCAGTGACGTAAATTATATAACCAGCCTTTGGCCAGATATTAAAGGCTTTTTAGGCCAAAGAAAACTTGTAACAAACAGCCACAAGCAGCCTAAATAGGAATGCAATATATTAATCTTATTTTAACAATACAAAAGCCCCAAAATGAACAAAATGTCTTTGACAAGCAAATGAAATCTTCTGATACTTGGTTTTGTAAGAAACAGGAAGACCCAGTTATCTTATAAAATATCCAGGAAAGGAGCCAAAACTAACTTAGCCCTATACTAAATTTCTTCCCTGTGGGCAGCACAATTTATTTACCTTCTACTCTTCAATCAACTTTTCTGTTTTCAAAAAAAAAAAAAAAAAAAAAAATATATATATATATATATATATATATATATATATATATATATATTTAAAATGTAACAGGGTAGAGGCTTTATTAATCAAAATGTAAATCTCAGAAATAGGCAGTAAGAGAAGCAATCATGTTATTTCTGTTTCCCTCTGATATTTCTGCTTCCTTAAGATATTTTGAATAATATATCCAATCATGGACATTTTACTTTCAGGGACATCAATACGTGGAGAATATTTAGAAGACCTTTATTAAAGAACCTTAAGTTTCAGATCACAGTCTGTGAAGATTATTTAAAAAGCAAGCACAATGATATAAGTAAATGACTCACTGTTGTGATATTTTAATTAATATATAACCGCAATATAAAACAAGTTTTTCTCTGTTACTAGTTTTAAATTCTATTCTTATTTTTAATTCTTGATGAATGAGGGGGAGAAGCAAAGGCAGGTCTGTGTTCTTCCTAATTTTTTCAAAATGAAAATATTGAATAATAAAAGGTGCTCCAAGCTGGAAAGCGGGATAGTTTATTGAAAAATAGAAGAGAAAAAGAAAGGAACTCCCCCTTGTGGGCAGGAACTTTTATAGAATTAATTGAATAGTTTAGTGTTAGCCTTTTTCAAGGTCCTTTGCATTGTTACAATCTGTAGGGTGAGGCTGGCTAGTTATCTTGGGGCATCTGCCTCAGGGATTGTTCATTATCTTAATCTTGTGCCTCCTAGTTCTGGGACAGAATTGTGGGTCCTGGGGAAATTCAGAAATGTTAGAGATAAGACCTTAGGATGAGGTGTGGTGGGTTAATGGGGATAAATGGAGCAATTGAGGAAGGGAAGGAAACTGTGGACTCCTATTAGCAAGGGAAACAGGCTTCCTCTTTTCACTCTGAAGCTATGTGTCTTTTAATATCAGATATGAATTATTTGTGTGCAAAATACATGTGTTGCAGGCAGATTGGTAATAATGGTGGTGGGGGCTATTGAGTTCTGGTAAAGAATAAAACACAAGAAATTACCCAGCTCTAAAGCAGCCCAAAAGGCATGAACAAGTATGCCTTTGAAATGCAGATCCTGAGATCTTTGGAGAATATAGGAACCACCCAAAAGCTGAAACTGAGGCCCATTCTGATAAAAAGAAAACTATAAAAGTTCTGTTAAAAAAAGAAAAAGAGCAGGGTATGTATGCCTTAAGCACTACCTGGGGTGTGACAAATCCTCTCTAACAATGCACCTCCCAAAAAAAAAAAAAAAAAAAACAGAAAGGACTATCAGAGTTCAAGGCTTTTCCAGTAACAACAACCAATTAACCTTTATATATACATGGAGAAAATCCAGACTAATTTTTTATAGAGAAACAGAATTCCAGGCTATGGCAATTGGGAGAAATGATATTTGACTTTCTCTCAAAAGTCATTCTTGGCTTTTTATACTCTGAAAAGGTCCTTGTTCTCTCTTCAGTGCTAGTTTACTCTTTCAATCTCATCCAAGTTCTCTAAATAAGTTTCTGTTAATAGAAACTCCTTTACTTTAGTTTTTCTCCTCCTCCTAAAATTCTATTCTGTGAAGGGAAAAGAAAAAGTCTGGGAATGCCTTTTATGGAGGTCAGGACCAACTGCCTTTTCCTTTAAAGAGCAGTTAAGCCCTCCAAATGTGGCATATTTGATATGCCATAAACCAGTAACAATTACAGACCTCATTCTCATGACCTGCAGGGAATAGTCTCAGGCTCTAAGTGTTCCTGGAAGGAGCAGATGCCCTTGGGCTACACTAGCAGGTGACAGGATGTATGGAGATGTTACTGGTGCAGCATGAGCAAATTGATGAACAAGGGGAAGACCAGTGATACAAGTGAAGCCCTCCAGCTTTAAACCAAGACTCCCTGTGCCTCAGGTGATGGGGACCAGTTCTGGCATCCTGCAGAACCAGTGGGCTTCAGCAGCAGCTTGATGATTCTCTAGTGGGACTTTCACTGAAGCCAACATGCAAGGTAAATTGATGCTCATAGCCAACATTATAAGCCCTGACCCCATGCCAGACATTTCCCAGGAAGCAGAAGTGGGTTGGGCAGAAAGATGGAAAGTTTCTCTGAACTACCTCCTACACTACCATTGTACTACACTGTCAGGGACGCCGCCGGGGTCCCTGACAGTGCCAGGAAGTGAGTTTTCTTTTACTTCGGAGCCGGCGGGGAATGGATGAAAACTTAGGAATCCGATGCAGTTTTTAAAATGCTTTACTTATCACCCGGTTCAGGCATACAAGTCAGCAATAGAAAAAACCCAGTGCTTAGGATTCCTGGCTAAAACCCCAGTCACGTGTAGGCCAAGATGGTGGCCACCACTTGTTAAGGCCCTGTAAAGAGGAGACAAAGACAAGACTCCCAAAAATAGTGTGAGCCCAAAAAAGAAGGGAGAGAGAGAGAGAGAGAGAGAGAGAGAGAGAGAGAGAGAGAGAGAGAGAGAGAGAGAGAGAGAGGAAAGCAGGCTGGTTTTTATACCCCTGCAACTTAGACCTCCCACTATTATTATGGGAAGCAGGAAGAGCCAAATGCTCTTAGGTAATTTCTCCCAGCACCTCACCTAGGCCCTATTTTATGCTAATGTTTTGAGCCAAGATCTTCCTGGAAATACCTTTATAGGTTAGAGAAGGGGGTTTCTGAGATGGCATGTCTCTGTACCAAAGACTAATGCTAATGCCAGTTAAATATTTCTCCAAATCTTCACAAGACTCTCGTCTACTTCATGGTAGTTTTGTATTTTGAGTTGCCTTTCAGTTATCAGGGAGCCATGCTTGCTTGCTTGGAGGCAAAGAGCATTTCTCTCTGGTCTAATTACTTAGAGATCCACCGTGGCCAGGCAAACATGCTGGTAAGAACTAGCTAGCCCCACGATAATTGTGGTAGCATGAGAGCATATTTATACCAGCCAGTATAGAATACATGGTCAGATAAACTGCCACATTTAGACTACCCCCTATCTACAAAGTGACCTGCAGGAGGCAATCCAGGGTAGATGCAGAGGCTCTTAGAGGAGTCCTGCAACACTACGCCACCAGCAACTTATGGATCCTATATCTGTATCTGAAGAGCCTTCCTTTGTATGATTTTAAATTGGTTCAGATCATTATTTAGCATTGCTGTATGGAGTTAAATTGCTCTCACTATATTTTATAATTTCATGGTACTCTGTTTTTCCATGAGTTCCTAATTGACTTATATTTAGGATGGTTTTCAGAGTGATTCTTAATGTCTTCATTTCTTTTTTTTATTGCTTCATCTAAGAATCTCATCTCCATTTTTTAAACATGTCTGAATACCATAGGTATATATCACTTGATCATTTGGTCACTTGATCAATTGAATCCCATTATTCATTGATTTGCTCAAGCGGGCTCCAGCAACATTTTCATTGGACCCTATCAAGTGCCAATGTAGCCCAATTGCATCTGGTTGATTCAGGAATATGAAGAGCCTCAAACCGTTCCTTCAGGGTCTTGACAAGGAAGTCTGACCATCTTGTAGGTGGTCAGCCACGTGATCTTTTGACATCCCGTGGGATCCAGTCGGTAATGGCTCTAGTCCAGCTGTTGTCTCCAAATTGCATTACATGTCCAGCCCATCTGATTTTCGATGCCTTGGCAAACGAGACAGCGTCCCTGATTCTGGAATAGCGACGGAGGTCAGAACTCCGGATTCCTTCTCTCACTTGAGTGAGGCATGATATTCCAAGCATAGCTCTTTCAATTCCTCTCTGGGGAGACCCGAATAGCATTCTCATCCTGCTTTTGTAGGGCCCAGGTCTCTGAGGTGTATGTTAATGCAGGGAGAATGGTGGAGTCAAAGAGATGTGCCCGGAGTCGGAGGTTCTTTGTCCTTTTAGCTATTTCTTCGATGCCTTTGAAGGCATTCCATGCCACTCTCTTCCTCCCTGCACAGCTCAGGTTTTAGGTCATTCATCAGGTTGATTTCTCAACCTAGGCACACATAACTGCTGCACTCAGAGATGTTTGTTCCATTGAGAGTGAATGGGGCCTCTAGAACTAGTTCATTCTTCATAAACATTGTTTTCTTTAGATTCAGCTGTAGGCCTATCTTTCCACATTTTCTGTCGAAGTCAGCCAGCATTTGTGCCGCTTGGCTAATGTTTGGTGTTATTAGAACGATGTCATCAGCGAAGCGAGAGGTGGTGTAGTTGCTGACCATCTATCTTCACTCCCATTCCTCCCATTCTAATTGTTACATGATGTTCTCGAGGGTGGCACTGAAGAGTTTTGGTGAAATGGTATCACCCTGTCGAACCCCTCTTTTCACATCAATGATCACTTCTTTGTAGAATGGTGAGATCCTGGTGGTGAATCCGTAATACAGCTCATGAAGGATCTTGATGTATTGGGTTTGAACACCCTGTTTGGCTGGGGCTTCGATGAATGCTTCAGTCTCTACAGAATCAAAGGCTTTCTGTAAATCAATGAACGTGAGACAGAGCGGCATCTTGTACACCCTACAAACCTCGATGAGCTTGGTTACTGTTTGGATATGGTCGATTGTGCTGAATCCTTTCAGGAAGCCTGCTTGCTCGCATGGTTGTCCTTCATCTAGTGTACTGCTAATCCTGTTCAGGATGACTCGTGTAAACAACTTGTAGATGACGGACAACAGGCAGATGGGGCGATAGTTGCCAATGTCGTGAATATCTCCCTTCTTGAACAGTAGAACTGTCCTGCTGGTTTTCCATTGGGGAGAGCACCTTGCATTCAGACAGGTAGCGTGTGAAGAGCCAAGCTAGTGTATTGATGAGTACCGACGGCAGATTCTTCAGGTGTTCGGGTCTGACTTTGTCTGGGCCTGGTGCTGTTCCCTTTTTACCGGCGAGATGGCATATCGGATTTCAGAAGGGAGAACGTTGGGGAATGACATATCCATCCTGTGGAATTTGGTATGTGGGCAGGTGGATGTGGCTATCAAAGAGATTTGAATAGAAGTCCTGGATAATCAACTCCATTGCCTTTCTGGAAGATGTGATAGATCCATCAGGGCGTCGGAGGGCAGTCATCTTGGTCTTATAGTTGATGAAGGATAGGCTGGCAGCGCGAATGCTTTTCCCGGCCTCTGCTGCATCTTCCAGTATTTATGCTCTTCTGTCTTTGAGGTCTTCTTTTATCTCTTCTCTGCACCATTTAGCAAGCTTGGAAGTTAGCATTTGGTCTCCTGAGGCTCCGCCTTGCCATGTTGGTGAATGAGCTCAAGAGTTTCTGAAGACAGGTGTCTTTTTGTGTCTTTCTCTCTCTTGGCATTCTTCGCACAATCATGGAGGTGCTGAACCAGTAGGTTTTATTCTTCATCAATGTCGTCAATGATGATATCTTCCCATGTTGCTGCAATGGTGCCAAATAGTTCCCAGTTGGTGGTCGTTCTGTGAGTTCTCTTCTTAAACTTTGCAGCCTTTTCTCTCCGTTGCGGGAAGTAGAATTTTGCATGAAGGAGGCGGTGATCGGATCCTGTTTGGAATTTGGGGGGCGACAGCTACATCAGTCTGACAAAACCGTCGATTGAAGATGATGTGGTCAATTTTATTGTGGAACTGTCCGCCAGGAGATTCCCATGCCCAACGTTTTGCTTCAGCCTTCTGGAACTGTGAGTTCCCATGAATGGTCTTGGTGGACATGATGAACTCAGATAGTCTCTCACCCTGTTCGTTCCATTCTAGGCCATGGGTCCCAATGTGGAGTTCTTCAGCCGATCTTCTCGGTCCTGTCTTGGCATTAAAATCACCGACTATGATCTTGTAGAAGGTGTGATCTTTTTTATAGAATTCCTCCAATACCATGTAGAATTCCTCAATTTCATCTTCTTTGTATGTGGATGTTGGTGCGTAGACAATGAAAATAGAAATTGCTGGCAGTGGGCCACATCTCTTCAAGTGTAATCCTCCTATTCGGTTTGTTAGGCATTCAAATGAATCAATTTTGACAGCCATGTTCATGTTGAGAAGGACACCAACGCCACCGATGCCACTTTCGTCACATGTTCCAAGGAACAATTCTTCTCCGGTGTCAAATACAGCATGATGCAACTGATGCCTCCTGCGTCTCAGTCAGACCAATGATGTCGTACTCGATCTTTTGAGCTTGCAGCATCAGATCCTCAATATATGTTTCCATGCCAGCGTCACGTGCATTGAAAGTACAGACAGTCATTTTAGTCCTTCTTTGTTTTGGTTGCCTAGGAGGGCGATGAAATTTTATCACGTACCGCTTGTTTGCCTTTCTTACTGCTGCCGTATTAAGGGCTCTTCTGGGGTCAGGAAAATAATCATTTCTGTTACTGGATTTGGCATATAGAACATGCATTGGACAGCTTGCCAGCCTCTGCCATG
>JAJIBD010032695.1:0-40564 GCA_021461705.1 Cryptotis parvus | reverse complement strand
AAGAAAGCAAACCCTGTGCTCTCTTTTAGTAATCAGAAGTGCTGTCGCTCCTCTGTCACTTGAGGGAAGAGACCTCCTGGAGGTCTCAGAGAGGGGCCATCTTCCCACTGCCACACTTGTCTGATACACAAAATCTGCATGCGGGAACTTAATCTATTTTGTGCCACAGATTCTAATGTATACTTACACTTTGATGACTTAAATCTATTCACCTCCACCCCTTCTCATCATCTCATTTTTCAACTCAGAAAACTAAGATACACAAGATAGCAGAGGAGACTTGATGCTGGAATATAGCTAGTAACATATTTGTTTAAAAAAATACAACAGGGAGTAGGGTGTGGAAGGAGAGTAATTGGGAATATTGGTGGTGTGAAATGTACACTGGTGAAGGTACAGGTGTTGGAACATTGCATGACTGAAACCCAATCATGGACATGAGATAACTGTTTATCTCACGGTCACGGTTAGTTAATAAAATAATTTAAAAAATAAATAAAATTTCATTTGGTTAAGGAAAACTAAAATACAATAGGGAGGCTAAAGCGATAGAACAGTAGGTATTTGCCTTGTGTGTGGCCAACCTAGGTTTTATCCCTAGCATCCCATATGGTTTCCCCTGAGCACCACCAGGAGTGATTCCTGTGTGCAGAGAGAGCCAAGAGTATCTCCTGAGCATTGCCAGATGTGGTCCCCAAACAAAAACAAAACAAACAAAAATAAAACAACAAAGAAACAATACGACATTCTTATTCATTTCTGTATTAAACACTGAGGACTAAGGAACAGAGCTAATAGCAATTATAAATTTAAAATAATAGCAAACAAATAACAAGGTAAACATCTGTACTATCATATGAGACTATGGAGGCTTTCTAGCAAAGGAAAAGTTATAAGTGCTGCTAATGGTTTCTGGTTGCTGCATTTACAATTGAAAAGAAATTCTATTGGGTAGTTGACATTGGTGATGAAACAGATGCAGTTTCTTCACCAAAGCTCCTGAACTGCTTAAAGCTCTTCAGGGCCCCACAGATCCCAAATTTAGAGTCTTTGTTTAGATAGAGACACTTGGGTAAATATGAGTAATTCAGCTCCAGAATCCTCCTCCTCTTAAAAAGCCACATAGCTCTATACTGTTCTTCTGTGTACTTTGGGTATTTTGGTTTGTTTCTGGGCCACACCAGGTGTTGCTCAGGTTTATTTCTGACTCTGCACTCAGGAATAACTACTAGTGGTGTTGGGGACCATATGGGATTGAACCCGGTTGACTGTATGTAAGGCAAGCGTTCTACCTGCTCTTTGATCTCTCTGGCCCTGCTGTGTGCTTTATTTATTTTTAATTTTATTATATCACCATGAGATAGACAATTATAAAGATGTTCATGATTGGGTTTTAGTCATACAGTGTTCCAGCACCCACCCCTACACCAGTGCACATTTCTCATCCCAATGGCCCCAGTTTCCCTCCCCCACCTGCCTCTATGGCAGACATTTTTCTTCTCTGCCTTTTCTTTTGCGCATAGTGGTTTGATTTTTACTCAAGCGGTCAAGAAAAGCTTTAGAAAGTTCCATCTAAATTTATTTCTCTTGAACTTGTTTTTGTTGTATTGTCCAGCGAGCATAGTGCCCTTGAAATCTTTTATTTTCCACTTACATGAAAATTAGGAACTTCAATTGACTTGTTTTATGTCTGATGCACAAGATGCTGTCTTGTTTTAGAAAATTTTTAGGGTGGAGAGCAAGTTAATTTATTAAATACAAATGTGTTCAATGTAGGAAAACTAAGCCCACAACAACAACAAAAAGTTCCGTAACACTGTATGACCAAAACCCAAATATGAACTTTTTAATTGTATATCTTTGTAATTGTAAAACTAAAAATTAAAAAAAGAAAAGTATATGAAAGAAAATAAAACTGAAAGGCTAAAAGAAAAAAAAAAGTTCCATAGATATCCTACCTAAATCTAAAATAATCTCTATTAACATTCTGAGATATATGTATATATATTTTAATTCTTATAAAAGTGTGTCTCCATAGACACAGGAAAACACAAGTACATTAAACAAAATTGAGAGATCATGTACATCACAGACATCTTTATGTCAGAGACAGGCACCATTATTCCCAAAGTCAATATGGTTGGGTTCCATTGTGTGAGATACTCTAGCACAAATCCAGATCCTTAGCCCTATTCCGTAGGACTGTCCAGAGATAATAGGGCAAAAGAGGTAAATTGCTGACACAACAAACGTCCGGTAGGCATGCATCAGAATTTACTTTTTTTCTTTATTATTCCATAGGATAAATTCTTTTTAAAAATTATTTTATTATGCCTCCTTTAGACAAACAGTTACAAGATGCCCATGCTTGTGTTTTGGTTCTACAGTGTTCCAACACCCATCCTTCCACCCATGCACATCTCCCATCACCAATATCCCCACCTCCCTCTCCCTCCCCAGCCCACCTCCATGGTGGGTTCTGTATCTCCTTTCTCTCTTTCTCTCTATCTCTCCCTCCTGCCTACCTTTCCTACACATCGTGGAATGTACTATATTCTAGGACATGATTGGTTCCACTAGTTTGATGGGCTTAGGGAGTCTCATGGTCAGCTGAACTAGGGAAGAGCTGAGTGCCAGCTCTCCCCGTTGTATCTGAGGCTCTGCATGCTATGGCTGGTAGCCTCAGGGCAGTTCCTGGGTGGGGGCCACCAGGATACAGAACAAGATAGAGGGGGAAGGGGTGGCCCCAGCTCCATCTGACAAATGCCTGGTGACTTCCACTTCTGGGAGCTGCCTACCTGGGCTCTAACTGGGCCACTCTCCATAGGATAAATTCTTAAGTGTAGAGTGTTAGTTCAAAAAAATACAACCAAATTGGATATGTGCTGCCAAATTATGACCCACAATGCTTCCAAGCACCAGTAACTGGGAGAGTGGATTTCCCTTAGCATAGTTATTTTAAAAATCTTTTGCTGCTTTACAAAATCTTTGACTTGATCACTGGTGTGTGTGGGAAGAACAGGAAAAGGGTCCCAGGCTGAAGGGATAGTCCAGCAGGTAGTGTGATTGCCTTGTGTGCAGCCAGCCTGGCTTCCATCTCTGGCACCCCACACAGCTACCAAGCACCACCGTAGCACAGAGTCAGAAGTAAGCCCTGAGCAATTCTGGGAGTTGTCCCAAAACAAACAATGTATATTCTACCTTAAATTCTCTCTTTGCTATCTGTTGCAAATGTTTTCCCTAGGTTTTAGAATTTCCTTTAGTGTTGCAGTATTTGTTTTATGGGAAATTTTTAACAGTAATTGAATGCCATCACTTATATCTCTTCCTTCCTCACCATGTTAGTAGGTTTATTCTTTGGAGCTACACTTGGAAAGATCAGATCTACTGAAAACTTATACAACTTTAACTATGTTTTCTTTAAATACTTTTAGATAATTTGGAAATTGCTTTAATGTATAATGGGAGGTATAGAATTAATTAAGTTTTGAAACCATTTCCAAAGCAATAACTAAATAGATGAATTTTTCCACAAATGGATGGCTTGAGTTGCACTTATTTTGAATGAAAAATATTTCAAAGACAAATTCACACTTTAATCATATTTTATTTGATTTCATTTCCTAGTTCACAGCCATAGGCAGGAATGATTATGTAAGGTAGGATAACAATAATATTTCCTATACATCAATGGTAATTTCAACTGGTCTCTTAAATATGTTTTACTTTTTCCCTTTTCCTTCTCTTCTAATCATACCTATGTCACTAACCCTGTCCTCAACCCCCACTGATTTTATCAGACAGGAAAAGAAAAAATATATATTGGTATCAAAACTCAATCACTGTGATGAGTTGACTCCTTTTCCTTTAACATGGCTCCATATAGATACTACACTTTTGAGATTACCACTCTTTAGGTGGTACCCAAGGATTACTCTGGCTCTGTGCCCAGGGATCACTTTGGGTGATACTCAGGGGACTACATGTGGTGCCAGAGATTATACTGGGGTTGGCCACATGAAAGGCAAGCACTTTCACCCTCTTTGGCCCACTGAAATGAGGGAGATTAATTTTTGACCTCCTACCTGAGACATTATATGGATTCAACTAGAATTACTGCACACTGGCCAAGTGTTAGATGTCCCACTGAATGAGATCATTCTTGAAGATGAACCCAGAGAAACCTCTTCTTCTCATAGACAGATTCAGAATGCTCTTGGTGGGAATACAGAACTGCCCATGTGGACTTAATGATAGCATGGGTGGAAGAAAACGGATAGAAAAATCAAGTGTCTCAAAAGGCATTCTATTAACTAGGAATAAAGGTTTAAGATGTCACTATGGTAAGAGAAACCTCAATTCCATTTTCCAAACAAAGAGCTTGACCCTAATTCACATTACTCTTTTCACCATTCTAGAATTGGGGTGAAAGTCTAGAGAAATTTCCTGCTACCCTACAAGGTCTTTTGAAAGGCACATTTGAGACTATAGTGGTAACCCCGTTGAATGTACTTTATTTCCCATTTCTCTAAATTGTAAGTGTCAATGGCCTCCTATCTCAATAGCGGACTCCATTTATACCCCATTTCAGCCGAGTCACCATTACATAGAATGCCAAGCTCTTTAGAAGTCAGTGGTGCATGTATTGGGTCACCTGTCAATGACATCCCCCATTTAATACAGAGCCAATCTCCAGATGGAGAAGAAGGAAAGTATTCAGAAATCTTTCCTCTCTTCTTTCTACTTGATACTTGACTGATTTGTATAGGTCAGTCCTCATAACCTGCATCAAAGCTTCTTTTCTATGAAGTGCAAAAGGAATGCATTGCTACCTGGTTTCTTATAAAAGCTCATTTATTCCTGTGTTTCATTTATGACTGACCTCATTGTCCAGAACACATTCAAGGTCTCCAAATCCCATGTCTTTCCCTCAATAACCGGCCTTCTCTGACCTGCCCTCACCTTCCCAGGCATCTCCTGGGCAGACAGAACTGAGCTGGCTAATACTGAATGTGTCTATTGACCGTTGAACCAGTGGTAACAGGAAATGTACAAGTTATGCAGAGAACTCTCAAATAACAACAATGGTAGGAGCATTAGAAATACATCCTAATAGATTTCACTCTGTTTCTTCTACTTCCCCCTTCTCTGAAATGCTGACTCCAAGAGAGAGCTATGAATACATTCTGATTGGAAGTCAGGTGAGTTGAGAGGATATTTCAAACTGAATTTTCAAAATGAAGAAAATGGCCACTGTTCTCATTCAAAATGGAGAGGGATAGATGGAGACTGAATGTCGCTGATCAGGATTTCACTGTCTACCACTGACCGCTTCTCCGAATCCCAACTCCTCCCAAAACATAGAGTACCTCAAAGATGCAACTCTCATGGTGCTGCTTCTTCACCACCCCTCCCTGTAAATCTCACATGGGCGCAGAGCATGTAATTGCTCAATTTTATCCACCGGGATCAGTGTTAATTTTTCCAGTGAACACAGGACTGGTTTTATTTTCTTAGCTTTCTTCCCTTCGTAGGAGATCCTTATGCCCTTATTGCCCAGGTTCTATTTACAGAGGGCCAACTAGGCTCCATTGCCTCCAAGAAAGCCTTCCCTGGCAGGCTGATGTCTGGACACCCCAGAGTTCTCATTAGCTGAACTGCTTATCCCAGTCACAAATGTGCAGGGAGCCCACAGCTTAGCCACGCTACACTTCCTGCCCTATCTCACTATTTAAAGGGTATGTGAGGAATTCTTATTTTTCCTTGACCCAATGAAGTGTACAAAGTCCTAAAACCAAATGCACAACCCTTATTGCTCCTGAGACCTTGACCTCACAATAAATGAGAAGTAAAATTAAGTCTAGCATGCATATACCAGGACTTCCAGTTCTAACAGCAGCCAAGGTCTAGGGACTATTGAACTAGTGTGACTTTTTTAGGTCTTAGCTCCCTTTATTAAAAAGATGAGTTATTATCAGACCAGAGAGAGAGAACATAGAGGCACTTGTCTTGCAAGTGGCCAATGTGGGTATAATCCTAGGCAGTGTATGTTGTCCCCTGAGTACCAGACAGGTATAAGCCCTGAGACCTCCAAGTCTTTCCCCCCAAACCATAATAAATAAATGAGTAATTATCACTCTACCATGTGAAATCTATTTCTATGATTAAAAATATACTCAAGTGCTTATGTCTAATAAATATTAGCTAAAAATACTGTAATGATGAAATACTGTGGTTCTGTATAGTATGGTAATTGCATAGAGTCAAGCTTGTTTTCCTCCTCCTCACTACCCACCCACCCCCATTCTCATCACCCACTTTGACTGAAGGCACGGTCTCCACTGCTGCTTACTAATGTCGACTTTGTTTTCACCACTGAAGGCCATGACCCAACAACTGCTACTAGACTTAGGCCTATTATGGGCAAGAGCCATATCTGATTGTGCTGACAGCTCCCTGGCCTCATGTGTGCACAAGGAAAGAATGAATGGACAGCGTTACATTTGCCACTGACTTGCTTTTCAAAACTGGCTCTGACTTTAATATGTTTGGCTCAAAATTGGCCCTTGTTCTGTCTGCCCACATCAGCGGTCTCTGTGTTCTGAGCACAGGCACTGTCAGAGTAATTGGCTCTGCACGGCAGAGCAGGCAAAAAATGCCTAATTGATGAGGCCATTTCCATGCCCAACAACTTGAAGTCAGGAAGAATTCTTTTTTAAAAAATCATCTTTATGTTTAATGAAATGTTCAATCCTCCTCCTTAACAGTTTATTTTCTAATTTCCCCAAACTGCATTTCTAGCTGTTACATGTTCCTTGTCTCCTGATGGCAGTTTCAGGCATGCTCCCAAATGCTAATGATACAAAGGATGTATGATAACGTGGGCAAACTGCTGTGGAGCCCTGCTTTTGAAAAGATAAAAAGAACAAGAAATGGGACTTCTCTGGTTTCTGTTCAATTCCAATGTCACATTTCTTATTAGCTGCCTTTGTTTTTATTCTGTGGATATTTAAATTTTAACAAATGGAGTAGTTTCACCCAGAGAACTACCAATTGAGCATTTTCAGGTCTGGCAAACAGCATTTTTCTCCCTATGAACTAGATTTACAGTATTGTGCCAACAGGCGTGAAAACACTGGTGGATTGTTGACTTGGTTCCCAAAGTGGCTTTTACTTGAAGGGAATGTGGAAAAATGAGAGTGTTAGGAATTGGCCTATCCTTTGCCCTAGATTACATTTCCAGCATCTCTATGGATTGCTATCAGACTATATTTTATAAGGCACACCTGAGCACACACTTTAAATTCCCATAAACCCTGTAATGATTCTCAAGAACTTCCAGCACAAAAGGTGGATTTGGGGCAGAGGAAGTGGTTGGTGGAGGGAGGGGGTGTCTGATGAGTTATTCCTGACTCTGTGCTCAAGATTCACTTGCTTCTAGTGTTGGTCAGGGGATCACTATATATAGTGCCAGGCAAGGAATTAGGATTGGCTGTATGCAATGCAATCTTAACCCTTATAGATCTCTCAAGCCCTAAAGTTGTTTTTCTTTCTTTCTGGTTTTGGGGCTATTCCCAGATGTTCTTGGGGCTTACTCTTGGCTTGACATTTAGAGAAGTACTCCATATGTGGTGCTCTGAATCAAACTTGGGTCAGCTGTATGCAAGGCCAACACCCTACCTGCTATGCTATCTCTCTGGTCCTCAATTTATTCATTTTTACCTTTACAGACTTGAGTTCTATCTTCCCATTATGCTCCAGTCACACTGAACTTATTTCCAACATTCTTCTCCAAATTACTGCACTCTCCTGGTCTTTGTACTCCATCTATGTGTGCCCACAGTCTAATCTAGAATGGACTCATTAGCACCCCATTCGCTCCTGTCCCGCTCACCTAAAACACACTCAACTCCTGCTCATAGTTTAGAACTTGCCTGATGTTGCTCAACAAGGCAGTCTCCCAAGCCTCGCCTATCTCTCTGAGATCCCATGGTTCCATGTCCCTTCCCATCAGAGTCTTGAACAGTCACTGCCTATTTGATATCCCTCAGCAGACTGCTCAGGGAAAATGAGTGTTTTACTCACAGCCATGTGGTACAGCATCTAGTCTGATGAACAGCTCACACCACTGCTGCATGTTTCATAGACCTTGCTTTGTATCCCTGATACTAGAATATTAGAATCGGAAGTTATCTGCCCTGAGTTGCCTCCTGCAGGTCACTTTGTAGATAGAAAGAGGACAGTTTGAATGTGGCAGCTCATCTGACCATGTATTCTATACTGGCTGGTATAAATATTCTCTTATGTTGCCACAATCATCGTGGGAGTAGCTAGATCTTATTGGTATATTTGCCTGGCCACGTTGGATCTCTAAGTAATTAGACAAGAGAGAAATGCTGCTTGCCTCCGACGCAAGCAAGCATGGCTCTCTGATAACTCAAAGCTAAGTACAGAACTACCATGAAGTAAAGATGAGACTCTTGTGAAGGCTTGGAGAAATATTTAACTGCCTATAGTATATTCTTTGGTACAGATGCATGCCCTTGTATTCTGAGATATAGTTCCTCCCAGAAACACCTTATTTCTACCCCTGCAAAGGCATTTCCAAGAAAGATCTTGGCTTGGCAACATTAGCATCTCAAAGGGCCTAGGTGAGGTCCTGGGAGAAACTACCTGAGGGCATTTGACCCTGATGGCTTTCCATAGAAGTGGGAGGTCTGGGTTGCTGGGATATAAAATTAGGCTGCTTCCTCTCTTTGCTCGTTCCCCTCCCCTTTCTGCTGGTGCCTTTTCATGATCTCCTCTCTGCAGGGCCTCTTAACACGTGGTGGCTGCCATCTTTTTTAAAATTTTTTTATTATACCACCATGAGACATACAATTACAAAGGTGTTCATAATTGGTTCTTGGTAATACAGTATTCCAGCACCCATATCCCTCCACCAGTGCCCCATTTCCACCACCAATGTACCCCACCCTCCCACTCACCCCTAGGCTGCCTCAATAGCATACTCCCCCTATTTCCTCTCTTTCTCTCTGTTTCTCTGCCTCTGTTTCTGTATCTCTCTCCCTCTTCTTTTTACACATTGTGGCTAGCCCTGCAGATATTTAGAGTTTAACACAAGTCTCTTTGTGTATATTCAATGGTGAGTTTTAGTCTGCCATTACCATTTCCCCACACTTAGTAAAACACTGTTATCTATTTATATCCTATTAATGAATGCAGTCATTCTATATCTGACCTTTTCCTTCTGACTAATTTCACTCAGCATGATAGGCTCCATGGTGGCTGCCATCTTGGCCTACACGTGGCCAGGGCACAGCAGGGAACCCTAAGTTCGAAGTTTTTCCTATTGCTGATTTGTATGCCTGAACCTGTATTAAGTAAAGCATTTTGAAACTTTTGCGGATTCTTGCGTCTTTCTCTATCCACTGGCCGCTGATCGCTTGGAACAGAAGGGGATCCCTGACACTGCTCTTGGATTTTGTGTGGGGTGCCTCAGCGCTTCCCCACAGAAGCTCATTTTGCTGAAGGTAGAAGCAGACATTTAGCATCTACTCCAGATATACTTACTTCCAGAGTACATGAGAACTTAAGGAGCTAACAAGCAGGTCCCTAAGAAGCTTCCTCAGAGGCCTAGAGCAACAGATAACCAGTGTAAGCTGCAGATGTGATCATGTTGCTTCCCTACAGTCACTCTCTTGATGATATACCAAAGATGAAGGGAAGTTGAGAATGCATTCAGAGCAATAGTACAGTGGGTAGGGTACTTGCCTGGCAAGAGGCCAATCTGGCTTTGATTCTCAGTACTTCATAACATCCCCCAACCCCCACAAAGAGTGATTCCTGACCATGGAGTCAGGAGTAAGCCCTGAACACTGCCAGGTGTGGCCCCCAAAACAAACCAAAGAAGTCCCCAAACAAAAAAAGAAAAGAGCTTAAGCATATAGTTTCCAGTTATTTTTGCAGCCAAGGACAAAGCAAGATAAAATGCAAACTACAGTGGAAGATCTTAATCATGGGAACTGAAGATATTTGAGTGTGTCAGGGAAGGGAGAACTATTGCCTGTGGCCATTGTCCTGGGGCCCAACAAAACATCAGTGTACTTGGTTTTGAGGAATCACAACCCTGAAACAAGTAAAGGCAATAGCATGGTCACAACTGACTATGCTCTATATTCAAGTCATGATAAAGTCTTCCACGTGGAAAGCCTTATACATAATTTTAGGGGTTCAATGAATTCTTAATCCATGTAGGATTCAGCCTTGGTGATCAAGATTTCCTAGAATACAAGCTGGACCAGAAGAAATTATTTAAGGTGAGGATTAGATCATAGCAACTATCCACTTAATATGGCATTTATCTCAAATACTAACTCATGCAAGGTCATTTCACTGTCACTGTATCACTGTCTTCCCGTTCATCATCGATTTGCTCGAGCGGGCCCCAATAACATCTCCATATGTCCTGTCTCATGCTAGTAGAGCCCAAGGGCATCTGCTTGCTCCAGGAGCATAAAGAGCCTCAATCCATTCCAGAATGAGGTCTATAATTGTTACTGGTATTTGACATATCAAATACAACATGGGTAGCTTGCCAGGCTCTGCCGTGCAGGTAGCATACTCTTGTAGTCATCTCTAAGTCCAGCATTTATTGATGAACCACGGCCGCTTGCGTGCCACGCGAGCCGGGATGTGATAACGCTGGTCTGCTGGGTGGAATTCTGACGAGGGAGAAGTCCGGATGTGGAAAATGGGAGGCCCTCATGGAGTGGGGGGTTCATCTGGCTTGTTGCAAGGCTCTGCTGGGGTGGCGGGCCAGGGCTAGAACCTGCCATCCCTCCTGGGGCGCCTCGTGAGCTGCTGGGCACAGGGAGAGCAAGTAGCAGCTCTGCCCCCATGTCTGTGAGTCTCTCTAAGGTCATTTAGTTTAACTAACATTTATTCTTCAACATTTTCCTGAAACTAGCAATGATCATAAAGATAATAATGTATTGCAAACATAATCAATTCAAGAAAAATAATTAGCAAGACCAATTATTGTAGAGAAATGTTAGCTAGCCATAGAACATATGACTAAATCTGTTCCCTTCTCCCTTTGGAAGAGATTAGTTGCATATGGCTTATATGTATGCTTCTTGCAGATATTGATACTTTAAAAAAATGTGAACTAACATTCATCTCAGAGAAGAACAAAAGAATCCACAGAGAGCTTCATTATCTTAGATGATTGGGGTTTAAGATGATCATGGCATTTTATTTCAAAAGTTCATCAAACAGACCATTTTAATTGTGAGGCTTGACTAACCATGACCACTCTGACTCTTGATAATTATGTATCAAGTTGGAAGTTTTAATTAATCTTCTTGAAATTAAGGGAACATTGTGCCATTGTGCATTTGATATAGGAAAAAAGGAATGCCCTGAATCCTTATATTTGAAAATGTCAAAAACCTACTTCTGAAGCATACTTGTTCTAAAAATACATTCTTGGAATTTAGATTAGAAGTAGGTGAATTAAGAAACATGATGGTTGAAGTGGATCTCAGCTCTTGAGTGGGAACAGTAGCTAGGCCAACTTAAATAATTAGCTAATAGGAGAAACTAACAAGTGTTTTGAACAAAAACAGCCTTCTAACTCACAGCAAATGAATAAGGTACATTCCAGAAGGTCACAAATGACCACTGTCTAGGAGAGCCCAAGAAAATATTCTAGTGACAATAGCAAATTGTCTATTCTATAGACTGTCCAAAACAAATGACACAGAATAAGTTAAGAATAAACTTAAGATAAGAATAATCTCAGAAGAGTAAATTGGTAGCGCTAATATGTCCATGCCTGTTCCCTAACCTCTGGGTTCTGGAAGTTTCTTTGGTGACTTGTTTACCTTCAGAGTCAAAGCTAGATGAAAAAGACAATTTATCTGAAAATTAATTGCCTCTCTCTCCTGATATCTATTATGGTTTGAGACATAAATATGATTGGTTGAGAAACTGATATTAGAAAAAGTTTCTTCAGGGGCTGGAGAGACAGTGGGAGGGAACTTGCCTTGCACATGGCCATCCCATAAGGTCTCTGAGCACTGCCAGGAGTGCAGAGCCTGGCGTATGCCAGTAAGAACTGCATTAGGGCTAAATGAAAAGCAAAAGAAAAACTTTCTTTAATAGGTGGCATTAAAAAAACGGAATTATACATAGACACAACATACAAATAGTTTTCAGATCCACATGAAAGTGATCAACATGCCATTTCTACAGGGAAATCCAAATTACAATGTGATATTCCACACAGGAGAGGCTAAGTGAAGAGGATTGCAGCTGATGAGGCTGGTGAGCAGTAGAAGCAAAACTGGTACATGGAGGGTAGAAGGTGAAAAGTATGACCACTATGGATGATGGTATGAATATTCTTAAACTGAAAATGGAAATTTCATAGGATTCAACAGCTGTACCTCTAAATATTTATCTAAAGTATATAAAATATGAATTCAGAGTATATTTGTGCCCTATGTTCAGAGCAGCAATATTAACATGCCCAAACATGAACTTAAATGCCCATCAACTGGATAGTACAGGTGGGGCTTGGTGATAGCGTAGCAGGTATGGTGCTTGCCTTGCATGCAGATGACTAGGGTTCAGTCCCCACTAACCCATATAGTACCCCAAGCCCTTAAAGACTGCTCCCTAATTACAGAGTAGAGAAGTGGAGCTGCCCTATCACCCTCAAAAAACAGAAGCAGTGGCAAAGGAAAAGCAGCACAAAATTTGGAAGACAGAATGAGAGAGGGAAAGTCATTTCTTTCCCTCTCATTTCATTTTCATTGAAATGAATCCCATCATTTCTTCGTTTTGGGATAGGAAGAGTCAGGAAGAGGAAGAATGAGGAAGAATGAGAAAGAGAGAGAGGCGAGAGAGAGAGAGAGAGCACGCGCACAAAGGGCTGAGCGCTTGCGTTGGATGCAGGTCTGCCAACTCCCTTTCCTACCCCCCACCAATTTTGTGGAGCAACTCATCCCCACCCCCCTCTGGCAGAGAACTGGGGAGGAGCCCCTGAGGGCTGCCAAATATAACCCAACACCCTCCTCCCAAAAGGAATCAATTCCCTGGGAGCTGAGGTAGTTGTGTGTTGGTATATATGCAGTGAGGTCCTGGTTTCAATATTCACAGACCCTCCCCTCATAGACAATCAAAGCCTAAACAACAGAGTTCTGACCCATGTTCTTGCATCTGGGTCTTTTTTGAATTCACAGCACCAAAATCATCTACTAAGCTTACTTGCATCATTCAGCCAGGACTCTAGGCAGTAAAATATAAACTTATAAGAAAAGGAACCAGATCATATTTGGTCTAACTAATCATTCTAAGGACCTGGGGGCTGGGAAGGTGTCAGTTTTCAGCTGTGGCTGACTGATGATATTTAATATTTCTTCTGTCTCCCTCACTCCACCTTAGCCCAAGAACCTCTCTTTCTCTCCCAGCAGTTTCTCAAGCAGGCAGGTCTACTGGGCCCCCACTGCGCCCTTTCTCTCCCTCTGCTAGCAAGCTATCTCCTTAAACTTTTCTCCAAACACTCCCTCCAAGACTCTTTCCAAACTCTCTCCAAACACTTCCCTAGGCAAGCCCTAGCTCTCTGCTCTTTTAGCTCCCTTCAGCCAGGCTGAGACCCCAGCCTCAATGGACTCATTCAACTGTTTTCCCCAACTGTTATGTATCCGTTTTAATGTGGATATTGGTCTTTTAACTCTTAAAGGGGAATTCCTACATCTCTTAAAGGGGTGTTCCCCAACAAGAAGGTAATCCAGGGGCTGGAGCACTAACCTTGCATGCTCAAGACCACGGAGGTGATCAGGGCCAGCACTACGGTACTCCCAACAGTGCCAGGTGGGCTTTGGAGGGTCACAATACTGCTACAAAAATCACATCAGAAAAAAATCTTAGTGCCAGGTCCAACCACCAAACTATTAAGCCTGTACTTTCAGACCAAGTATCCCCCAAGAGTGAACCCTCAGACACCCTGAGTACTGCATACTTCTCCCACCTCCCCAATAAAATGGAGCCTGGATGCGAATCACTGGTAGAGCAATTGTGAGGCCCTGGGTTCAAGGGAGGAGGGAGGAAGAATAAGAGAAGTATAACAAACAGAGAGCTCTAGGCCCTCACTAAACCTGTTCCTATATTCTGAACTTTCAGTGTGGGATGTCATCCAAGATCCACCATTCCAACTAACTACCATCTCTCAGGGGTAGGTGGGATCCCAAAGGCTCAACTTTAGAGGATATTTGAATTTCCCAAGGACTATCATTGCTGTGTCCTGAAACTAAGAGCTTTCCTGGAACCTTGGTTTTCATCACTGCAGACAGAGAGCAATCTCCTGCCATGCAGCACTATCTCTTTTCAACGGGAGACAACCCTCTTTGCAGGACAAGCAACCTGAGAGGCGGAGACCCAAGGTAGGGTCCAGAAACTCTGGTGACAGAGGTCTGGTGCATAGTTACTGAGGGGCCCACACGGTGACATGTTCCAGTGACACAGAGGGCAGAAACCTAGAGGTTCCCACCTTCCTGGCCTTAGCTCAGGAAGGTAATAGAGAAGGGAGTGAAAAGCATCCAGGAAGGTGCAGCCTTCTACGCCATCTGTTTTCAGACCTAGCCAGCAAACACCCAGACTTGGCTAATGATTGAGCAATACTTTACTTCAGGAGAGGCGAGACGTCTGATTCAAACTAGACACTGAGTTGAGACCTCCACTGCCAGTAGAGTGAGTGCGCCTGTGCAAAATGACACACATATGGGGCTGAGGAATCTACCTGTAGTGAGCTGAGCATGTGTGTGGGGGCAGCCTTGCTCAGAAAGCATGATGTGTGGTCAATTCTGATGGCCAAGTTTAGTGCCACAGCCACAGTTAAAGGCAAGGGAAATACACACATCTGCTTGTCTGCACAGTGGCCAGTACTCCATGCTCAAAGATGGTTTCTCAGACCCATGGCTGCAAAGCCTCCCATTTACATTGGAGAATGAAGTGTTTCAAATGATTCTACCACATTTGTGCTGGGCTTGGTTCCAGTGGGGAGACAATGATTTACCCACACAAGTGTGAGCAAATCACTCCGCGGCCGGGCTGTAAGTCAAATCTCTGTGCTTTCATGTACTTTCCACCCCAGCCCTCACCACCCACCTCATGTGTTGATGTGGTCCTTGGTTTCTGGCTTCTCTCACTCCTGCTCTGTTCCTCACCTCTAGGATTGCTGAGTATTTCTGGACCTTCTGGTTGACAGCTCTTATGTGCTGTCAACATTAAGACATATTGTCTTATGACGATGACATATGTTATATGTCTTATGACATATGACAACATATGACAGTCCTTGTGAAATTGAAATATCCTCCAAAGTTGAGCCTTGGGATCCCACCTAACTCTGTGTGATGGTAGTTAGTTAGAATGTGGTGGATCTTGGATGACATCCCACAGCGAAAGTCCAGAATATAAGACCAGCCCTCTGATCCCGGCCTTAACCGCCTCCTTCCTTGAATTTGTCTTCAACTTTCTGCTCTAGGTCTGACCCCACAATGACGACCAGGCCTTCCTAATTATAGTTCACCCAGCCTGGTATTCCCTCACATTCCATCTCTGACAAAGGCGATTGCTCTGCCCTTCCATGCATACTCCCAGTAAGTATGTGCTGAATTATTACTAAATTAGTCGGATAACTGATTATTGCCAATGGGTCATTTTGGGCTGTTGGTTTTCATCTCACAGTCCTCTGGATTTATCTCATTTATTGAGACTCAATTAGGGCTTTGTTAATCAATCTATCTCAAAACTAGATTAGATGCACGGTTAAAGCCTATGATGACTAGCAATTTATCCATTGGTGAATAAGAACTGATTGAATTAGCTAAAGATAGCTGGACTAAATTCGATGAAACCAGAAAAAAATAAAGAGCTTCAGTCATTTTGAGGATTTGAGGTTAGTTTGTTATTCTCTGACCAAGTCATTAGAGACAAAGACCTTATCAGAACTAACAAAGTGGTGGAACACCAACAGCTAATGAGCTATGGGTTCCCTAATAGAAATCTCACATCTGAAAGAGGAGCCACATTTGGTCCAATTTACAATTAAGATACGGAGGTAAAAAAGGCTTACTGTGACTTTTCCAATATAACTAGGTTGACAGATATGAAAGACAAAAAACCTGAATTCAAACTCAAGATAATCCCTTCACATCCATCCCCCTTCAGTTTCTACTTAGCTTCCCTACTAGACAACGTCCTAAGGAAATTGAAAGTGACATCTGAAATAGGCCCTGACCAGGAAGAGGTCAAAGACAGTCCTGAGGCACAGTGAGGTCTGAGGCAGCCCATCATAAGGTGGAAACTCAAGATCCGCTGAGGCCTGATGTCTGTTTCCAACTGGCCTTCCCCCTTCCTCCTCTGCTTTCTTAAACTCCATGTCTACCCTCACAGCCCCTTTCAGGACAGCTGCCTACAGTCTCCCTCCCTAAACTTGCTGACTCGTGTCCATGTACTTGAGCCCTTGTCTGGGGGCTCTGTGTCTGCTACCCGTCATCTTTCCATGTCTTCTAACTCCTCAGATTCTGGGGCGCCTCCCAGCTCCCAGTTTCCAAGCTGTACCCTGGGTCTCCCACATTTCTGCATGCTTCTTTCTTTGGCTCACAGCTCTCAGGACTGACTCTTGTCTGCCTGCTAAGTGCTACCTCATTGGAGTCTCTTCAGACATCGCCTCTAGGAGTCTGGGTGACATGCTGTCACCCTGATTCCACAGTAACCCACAGTCATGTGCCCCTCCGCAGGGAAACCTGTTGACCAAGAAGGATGGCATGAGTCTCTGGCAGATGATGCCCACCAGGGCTTGGCACTCTGAATCCTTCAGGAAAAGACACAAGGAGAACAGAACTACAAGTGAGGAGTATTAGAAGTGACCAGATAATTCTAAGAACTGCTCCCCAAATAATGACCCCACAAGAAATTGCCTACGCGCTGGATTCTGTACAACCCTCACAGTGTAGACCGTCAGGGTCTTGCCTCGTTTTCACAGAGAAGAAAATAGAATAGGCAACTAAGAACCAGAACCAGTGATTCTGCCACACACAGAGGGCAGGGGAGGAGCCTGAACTGAGGCGGAATGAGGAGGGGCAGCAGGACTGGTCAGCTGGGAGGGGCCAACTGGGAGGCTCAGAGTGACTTTCATTATTCTTTTGTAGAAATTTATTTTAGGCTCTGTGGTTTACAATACTGTTAAATGTCGGGCATCATGATTTAGCTTTCTAGCACCACCCTCTCAAACAGAGTGACCACTTCCCTCCACCATTGTCCCAGTGTCCACCCTCCTGTTCTTCCCTTGGCAAGTTTCTACTGAAGCCCAGTTCTCAGTTTCTCTTGCCTTTGGGCGTTTGCCATCCTCTGCTGTGTTTCTTTACACCCACATCTGTGAGATCATTCTGCATCTGACCCTCTCCCTTCTGACTAGCTTCTCTCAGCAGGATGGACTCCACATGCATCCACGCACCAGCAAATTGCATACTGTCATTTTGTCTTAAAACCCAGCAACATTCCATTGTGTTCCTTTTTGGATAAGGGCCCTTTCCCTTCTCTACCAGCACAAACCGAGGGAACAAGCAGCCCTAAATTTGGGGGGGTGGGACAGGGGATGGAAACATGCTGCTCCCTACCTCGATTTCATGCTGAGACACCATCAAATCCAACTCTCACTTCTGTCCATTGGAAACATCTGAACCAAACGCCCACAAACCATTTAAAGAGAATGTTAGTTACAGCCCAGAGCTAATTAAAAGTTTCCATAAAATGACTCTTTAAAATTTAAGTGGCCTTGGATGCTAACAGCCCGGGCTTGTCTCTAACTTGCAGAATTATTATTAACACATTAGCACTGCAAAGCCAGTCTTCGAATTTTCCTGGTAATTTCAAAATAATGATGTTTTGAGTGTTTCCAGCTGAAATGATGTGGCCCCTTCAATTCTGACCCAGCAGGTCATCAGCTTTCTCCTCCACACTTCCCAGTACTGATGATCACCCCTAGAGGCCCAGACATTTCTCAGTTTCTTGTAGCTCTACTTGCATCTGACAATAGCACTGAGGTGTTTTTCTGCCATGATGCCCATCCGCTGAGCATGGAGGTTTTATGTTTATTTCCCCGAAGTGGACCCTGCATTTATGGGTGATACAGAGTGGTCCAGGTAAAGGACACAGATGTGAGAAAGGAACAGGGCTTGTCCCAGCCCTGCTCCTTCCATCCTCACCCCAGAGTCCTTCCTGGCACTGGGACTTGGAAACAAGTCACTCTGACATCCTTGCCCATAACAACGGTAACCATTAACATTTATTGAGCACTTACTATATGCCACGCGTCACGATTCACATACATCATCAAAATTCCCCTAACAGCCCTTCATTTTATCTATTCTGTTTTAGAAACAGTTATAAAATACTATGGGATGCACTAGGTTCCAGGCATTGTTCCATTTTACGGGCATTAAATCCTCATAATAATCTCAAGAGGCAGGAACTGCTAGTGTTCCCAAGTTCCAAACAAATGGATGCAGGCTGAGATCAAGTCAGCAGGGCCAGAGTTTTCTTAGGATTCAAGCTCATGAAGCCAGGCCTCTAAAAGGTCTAACACCTCCACTCCTGGATGGCCCAGCCCAGAACTCCTCAGACTTACCAGAAGGGTTCAGGAAGTCACAAATTGCTATGCCTGAACTCTCTTGAGAACAGGGGGTAAAAGGAAGTCTGAGAATGTACATTTCAACCAAGTTTCCAGGTGTACAAGACACTGAGAATCTGGTTGCTAATTTTTCTATGTCCTGCCTGCTTTTTTTTTTTTTAATAGACAAGGTGACATGGTCTCAGGTGCCCTTAACTATGCAAGGTCGCGCAGTAAGGAGTTGAACTGTGATTTGGAAGTAGGTTAACCTGAGATACGGGAAGCACTGGGTATCTTGGTGTCCCTAACCATAAAACCATGTAACCATATGACTATGTAACCAAACTGTTTAGCAGCCATTGAAACAGTGTAGTCCAGTCTGACACTGACAGTGAATTTCCACTGCTCTGTTAGCCTTGTATAGAACCTGAATACAGTAAGCCCCATTATGCACACCAATGAGCACTGGTTGTAGTAAAATCCATCCAGTCCCTCCCAGTCTTTTGCAGTAGGTTCTGTTCAGACCTTGAGATTCTGCCATTTCTCAGAGACACCCTCCATTAGTGCTTCAAAGTCAATCATCTCAGCAGGCCATGCCCTCTCTGAAGTCCATGTAACCAGGGCTACCAAAGCCTTTCCTCCTAGAGGACACTATTCAGATATGGGGTGGGCAGTGTGGCACTCGCTGGCATATGGTTCTTGGTTTAGAAAGTCTTGATTTAGAAAGAGAATAAATTCCAGATTTAGGCCTATTACCTGGCGTGGCTCTGTCACAGAGAAGTAAAGCCTTTTTAGTTCCCCAATGACTGACCATTAGTGTACAGTATTATGGGACCTCAGGGAGTAAATTCAACACCACACACCTTTTGAAAGTTCCAACACCATCCCATCGCCCCACCTCCTCTTTCCTTCCTGTAACCACCATCATTTTCACCATCTAGGAGTGAATTTTGCTTCTGATGTTTTTTTTTCCATTTGCCTGCTTAATTATTCATATTCTGGGGGCCGAGCGATAGCCCAGCAGGTAGGGCATTTGCCTTGCACGCAGCTGGCCTGTGCCGGCCCGGGTTCCATCCCGGCATCCCATATGGTCCCCAGCACCGCCAGGAGTAATTCCTGAATGCAGAGCCAGGAGTAACCCCTGAGCATTTCCGGTGGGACCCAAAAAGCAATAAATAAATAAATAAATAAATAAATAAATAAATAAAATAATTATTTATATTCTGGCATGGATCTCTTCCGGGGTCGCTGGCATGGAGGTGGAAGAAAGGGGCAGAGGAGCCCAAATCTTTGCTCCAAGTACTAAAACTACTGCAAGAAGAATAAGCCAGGAAGCAGTGAATTTGATGACTAAGTAGAGAGTATAGGTGGGAATAGAAGAACTATAGAAAGAACTGAGCATCTCTACAGACACATGGGTATATCCTGGGTATCTGGAGCAGTTCCGCCTTTAATTCATTGTTAATGTTTCATGTGTTCCAAATAATAAAGTTGGCAAAGGGGAGAAATAAAAATTAAATATAAAGACAACTTATTTTATCTTAATATAAATGTATATAAAATCACAGCAATGAAAACCAGCTTTTTATTGAAGTAACATGAACCATCAAGAGTTAATTCTAACTAAAAGATCACTTGTATTACTTGTCTTCACGTTGCTCATTGACTTGCTCAAGCAGGCGCCAGTAACATCTCCATTTGTCCCTGTGATGTGCTAGGGCATCTGCTCACTCTCAGGAACATGAAAAGCCTCAAACCATTTGATCAGGTCATAGGAATGAGGTCCATTATTTTTATTGTTTTTGGCATATTGAATACGATCTAACTAAAAGAACATCCAAGAAATCCCACATCAATTTCAGGGGATCTGGTGGTGGTGATATGGGATGGATATGGCATGACTGAAACTACAACCTGCATTGTGGAGTTGATGCAGTGAAAGAAAACTACACTGATTCTAGGAAGTAAAATGATCAATGTGTCCATTTAGATTCAGTGAGAAGAGAAATATAAATATGAAGTTCAAGAAGAAGAGAAAGAATTTGCTGCTGGACTGAATATCTCTGGTCGTATAAAATCATAGCTTAATCCTATGTTCTGCTTTGTCCACAGATAAGCGCTGGTAGCAATGACACTTTAGTAGCAATGAGCACAGCAAGGCCCAGATCTTGGGTTCTAAAACTATTTTTCCTTAAAAGAAAATTGGAATCTCTGAGCAATGTCTGGGTTCTAGTTCTTTTGCACATAAACAGTAAAGCAAACCTAAACATCTTACTGATAACAGAAAATAAAAATTTGATTAATTAAAAATATTTGCTCAAAGACTAAATATCAGAAGAATACAAGAACCAGCTTTAAATGAGTAGTCACTGACCTAATTAAAGTCTATTTGAATGTACAAACAAAAAATGACAGGAATGCATTAGACATGTTTAATGATAGCTGGTACTTCTGACAAAGTCTCCAAGTCAAGGGAGTTTCAAATTTCTGATTTCCAGTATGCATGCATGCATATTTTAATATGTTTACTAATAATAGATTTCTATTATTAGTATCTAATAATAGATACTAATAATAGATATAATATAGATATAGATAGATATAGGTATAGATATTTGGAGTTGTAAGGCTCTATTTTACAGGAGACTACCAAACAATAAATATAGAAAAGGTCATAGAAGAAATCACCTTCTATATAGCTAAAAAGTAATAACTGAGTTAGCAGGAAAGAGGTGTATGTTAGTGAATGATTGAGGCAAAGAATGTTGGGGAACTGAAGATTCAGGTCATTTTAAAATGTCTCTCCAGAAAAATGTATCATATACAAATTTGAAAGATTCCTACACAGTGGGAAGAAACCCTGCAGGACATCATCATAAATAGGTGATTGTATTTCATGTCACCAGTGGAGGGAAACAACAACCTGTGTAGCCCGAAGTGAGTTTTCACAAGCACATACACATAAGCTAGTGTGGTCTTCCTGACTAAGAGAGTTAACCAGAGTCTAATCATAAGGTCCAAATTTAGAAATCAAAATTTATGGATTCCTACCCAAAATAAAGTTAATGTCATAAAAATATTCCTACCAAAAAAGCCTAAACAATGATTCGAGATTGAGGAAAACTGAAAGCACATGTCAATTAAATACAAGTCATTATCTTTGCCTGTAATATAGAACAGAACATTGCAATGCATTACCTTTTGAGGACATGTGGGGAAATACAAAATGATCTGGATTAGAAAATCACATTGCATCTCTATTAAATTTTCAGATTGTGATTATTCTATTTCAGAGTATAATAATTCTCCTGTTAAGGAGAATGCTAGATTCTTAGGATTGGGGCACTTAGATGTCAGCAATGTGCTTTCAGTTGGTTCTAATAAACATACATGATCTATCTGTACAGAAAGATAAAGCCCAAGCAAAAACATCAACAATAAATGTAAGTGTTAGCCTAATGAAAGTTTTTTTTTTTAAAAAAGAAACTACTAGGTAAGGGAAATGGGCTGTTTTCCAGCCTTTGCCATCTGCTCTAAATACCAGTCAGCATATGACAAAGCCCAACAAAGAAGCACACTCTCTCCCTACATGACACATCCAGGGAAAGCCTCTAAAATTGGCCTTTCCTGGTTTTCTGTTAACTCAAACTGGGTGATTGGATGTCTAGCCATCTCTATGGCAAAACATCAATGTCTTATGCTGTGTGCTCAGAGCCGCTTTTGCCTGATGAAAGGAAAGTAGGGCACAGCTGACAGTCCTTTTGCAAACTAAAAATGAAAATCATGAATCTGCATCTCACTTGTGATTCACTTTACATGTCTGAGTCTCCCAAAGTCTTATGATATCAGCATCAATATAGTAAAAGCTTGGAAGTCATCCCTGTATTTTTAGAGAGAATAAAAAGTACTAAGCAAATAAAAAACCTGAAATGCTTCTTGTACTTATCAGAAAACTTATGGTGTAGAAGAAATTACCACCCCCAAATCAGGACAGGTGAATGCAGACACTCAGCCATACTCTACAAGAACTCAGAGGTGTGTGCCTCTCTAGAGCAGAAAGTTCCCACAAACTGACAGGAATGTTTCCGATTATTCTGGTCAATTTGTGGAAACTGAGGACTAACAGGATGGTTAGAAATAGGGGCCTGAGCGATAGCACAGCGAGCAGGGCATTTGCCTTGCATACGGCCAACCTGAGTTTGATTCCCAGCATCCTATATGGTCCCTGAACACTGCCAGGAGTAATTCCTGGAGTGCAGAGCCAGGAGTAACCCCTGAGCATTGCTGGTGTGACCCCCAACAAAAAGCAAAAAACTGTTAAAGAAAAGAAACTAGGATGCCAGACTAGAACTCAGCATTGAATATACACAAAGAGACATATGAGACATATAATAAACCTTAAATGTCTGTAGAGACAGACACAGTGTGTAAGAGGAGAGAGAGACAGAGACAGAGACAGACAGAGGAAAAGAAAAAGTTCCTGCTATAGAGGCAGGTTGGGGTGAATGGGGAGGGAATATGGGATGCTGGTGGTGGGAATGGGGACTGGCTGAGGGATGGGTGCTGGAACACTGTATGACTGAGACTCAATTACTGAACATCTTTGTAATTGTATATATTATGGTGGTATAATAAAAAAAGAAAAGAACCCCTGAGGGATTCAGTCTCGAATTGGCTACGCTTTTTGTGGTCGTGGAGGGAGTTGTTAATTTCAGGTACTGACCACTTCTTATGATGAAGAGGAAAATAAATCACCTCCATGGTTCTTGGTTTTGGAGGAGGGAGAAAGCAAATACTGTGAAATGCTTTCAAAGATTTTCTATAATAAAGGTCTACTCTCTAATGAGGTCTTTGTCAGGGCCTTACTTCACCTTAGCAGATGGAAGCAGGACAGGTACCCAATTCAGACCTACTTACTTCTGTCTGACCTGGAGGCTGGAGGGTAGAGCTAAGAAACCTTCATTGAAGAGTAAGATCTAGTTATGGGACTACAGAACGTTTTCCTTCTACTGCTGTTGACCATAGCAACCATGGTCCCATGTAATAAAGGAAGGATTCAATTCAACAATTTCAACCGACTCTGTTTGAGGGAAATGCAACAAGAGCAGTGGAGAAAATAAGAAGACAGTAGAGGAATCTGCAGCCCCCAACACTCACAGTTTCATCAAACATTAAACACACCCCAGCCACTGGAGAGATTAATGTAAAAGCTGAACACTAAAAATCAATTAACCCCACTTTTTATTACATTTCATGTATTGTGCTCAATGAAATTGTAAGCTATGTTAAGAGGCAAGAAGAGTCTGGAAGAGACAACAGGATCAGTCTCAACTACTATATTAGACTTGGAGTTTTCAGATTTTCTGTATTTGTTAAAACCTCAAATGGAAACAAGTAAGTAACACGTAAGAACAAACAAGTAGCACAATCAGAGAGATTGGAAACCAAGGAAAACTTCCAAAGGTAATGCTAGAAATCAGAACATAATAGATAGAGAGCACCTTCAAGGGCTGCTTTTTGTGTCTGATTAGACACAAAGCAGCAAGTTTCAAGAGCTATAGGAAAATAAAAACATATAGATGAAATACTTAAAAGTGTTGAAAGTAAAAGCTTAAAATCATCTCAGAATTCTATATCTAGTAAAATCAATCCTCAAAACTGAGGCTAAGTGCCCTGCAAATAAAGGACAGTTGGAGTTGAACTACCACCACTTAAAGTTCTTCAGGAGTAATAAAAATAGTAATTGTTTATACACTAGAATCGTCATAAAGGAAAACCATCAGAGGAGTAATAAATGATGATGATACACACATACACACATAGTAAACTAAGAAAAACACCTTTTTAAATAAATATGTGATATAGTAAGAGATAAAAGAAGTGTAAGCATGCCATGTGTTCAGCTACAACAAAAAAACACGAGAAGAGAATAAAAGAAGCAATGAATAGAAAACAGTTATAACTTCAGTAAGTACTTTCCAGCTAAACTAATGGTTCCATTGTGAAAAAATTTTAAGCATGATTAACTCTGAGATAAAGTTGACTTTGAGTTAAGCAGATTACTCTTCATGATATGGGTGGACTTCATATGAACAATTAAAAACCTTAAGAGTAAATACTGGTTTCTCAAAGAGGAAACTAAGTCTCAATAATAGCAACATAGAAACTCCGCCTGAGTTTTTTGGATGATTTCTTTCTCCCCTTTGAAGTTCTAGCTTGTTCTGCATGTTTCACACTTGCTGGTGCCTATGATCTAGTGAGCTAATTAAAAATCTCTAGTCTCCCACTTTTCTCTCACTTTCTCTAGTACAATTTCTCAATTCCAGTGAACTGGAATCATAATATCTCAAAAAGCACAAAAGACGAATATTTTCAAAAGCACAAAGGAAGAAACACCTCATCATAAATTTAACAAAAAAACATGTACAGGGCTTGTAGGAAAGGATGATAAAAAATTCAGATGAGACAAACAAGAAGATTAAAACCAAATGGAGAAAGATATTTTCTGCTGTTCTGAGAGAACTCTTATTTTCTGAGTAGGGAGTTTTATGTTAACACGGATCATTTGGTGAAAGAGGGATCAATTTGGTCTCTTCACTCTCTTTGGCTTTTATCTTTAGGGCCACACCTGACTGTGCTCAAGTACTGGGGATCAAACTGGGGATGCCAACATAGAAAACATGAGCTGAGACCCTTGATCTATTGCTCTGGGCTGGTTGTTCTCACTCTTAAGGGAATCATTTTTACTTTCCCCATTCTCTAGCATAAATTAAGTCCCAAATGACACTCAAAGGAACCCATTAAATTTTAAATTTTAATTATGATTTCCATCTATATGAATGTTTTTATGCTATTTAGACAATACCCAGAATTGGAATTTCTAGATCATATGGTAGCTCTATTTTAATTTCTAAGGATATGTAGATATAGATATTGATATATAAAAATATATAAAGATATATATAAAACATACTGGGTATGGTCCCAAACCCAAATATATAATTTATATCTAACTTATTTTACATATTATGTATAATTTGTATGTAAATTATATATACATATATTTGAGTTTGGAGCCACACACAGCTGTGCTCAGGGATCACTTCAGAGCGGGAACAATATATAGTACCTGGAATCAAATCTTGGTCAGCCTCATGCATGCAAGGGCCTTTACTTACTGCCCTATTCCTCCAGCCCACAGCAGGATTTTTAGGATGCCATTTCTTACCAAGATTTCTCTAAAAACATTCAACATGATACTACTTAAAAGAAGACAGCAGAGCCATGTGAGCTTCCAGTCCTGGTTCCCGCTGTCAGGAAGACCCCGCCCACGGTCCACTGACCCGTCCCACACCGGCCTCCCCTGGCCCTTAAAATCCAGGGAAAATAAAAAACACACAACAGAAACACCATCTCAGGGCTGGAGCAAAAGCACAGTGGGTTGGGTGTTACCCTTGCATGGATGCCCTGGGTTCGGTTCTCAGCATCCCATATGGTCCCCAAGCATTGCCAGGGGTAATTTCTGAGCAAGGATCCAGGAGTTATGCCTGAGGGTTGCCAGGAGTGACCCAAAAAAAAGCAAAAAAAAACATAATCTGCACTTTTATATTCATCACAGCACTATTCACAATAGCCAGAATATGGAAACAACCTGAGTACCAGAGAACTGATGACTGGATAAAGAAACTATGGTACATCTACGCGATGGAATACTATGAAGCTGTCAGGAAAAATGAAGTCAGCGAAATTTGGCTACAAATAAATGGACATGGAGATTATCATGATTGTTGAAATTAGAAGGAAAAGGATAGATAATAAAATGACTACATTCATTTGTGGGATATAAATATATACCAGTGTTCTACTAATTGTTGGAAATGGTAATGCCAGACTATAACTGAGCATTGAAGCATGGCAAAGGGATATACATGATAACCCCTAAATGTATGTATGGCAAACTACAATGTGTAAAAGATAGTAGAGAGAGGGAAGGAAAAAAGGAGAGAGAGAGAGAGAGCAAGAGAAGAGGAAAATTGCTTATTATAGAGGCAAGCTAGGGAAGGGGTGGGGGAATCTTGGGACACTGGTGGTGGGAAATGTGCACTAGTGGAGGGATGGTTGCTGGCTGCACATTGTTTGACTGAAAACCAATCATGAACAGCTTTGTAAGTGTCTATCTCATGGTGTTATAATTTTTAACAATCCAGGAAAATGTTTTATATTGACAAAGTCATTCTAAAAAGTTCAGGTGCAAGTGCACAAAGCAGGACAGCCAATATAGTAATAATGGACAGCAAATATGGACACTGCATAAATGGACAAATATGGACTTTATAAAAATTACTGCCACAGTAATTAAGAAAGCATATTGGGGAGAAACAAAGAATATATAAACCAAAGAGAAAAGATCACAGAGACAGATGCACACTAATATAATCAACTGATCAACTGATTAAAAGGTATTGTTCCACACAAATATGATCAATTGATTTATGTATAAAAAGGTCATTCAATGGGTGGAAAAGATGTTTCTAAATCTAAAATTATAAACCTTCTATAAGAGAATACAAGAGAATGATAAACTGAATTTTATGAAAATCTCTTTTTCTTGTGAAAAAACTATTAAAAGAACAAGGAAACAGTCACATTCAATGAGAAAGCCTTTTGAAAGTAAAATGATTTAAAGTATTTGAATCTGAGAAACAAAAATTCTTAAAGCTCAACTGGAAAACAAATAACCCAATCAAAATGTAGATAAACATATAAATACTTACAACATTATATGACCAAACCAAACAGGAACATCTTTGTAATTGTATGTCTCATGGTGGTATAATAAAATATTTTTTAAAAAAATTTTTAAAATGTGGGGCCAAAATAGCTAAAGACAAAGAACCTCCGGCTCTGGGCACATCTCTTCAACTCTACTGTTCTCCCTGCATTAACATACGCCTCAGAGACCTGGGTCCCACAAAGCAGGATGAGAATGCTATTCGGTCTCCCAAAGAGGAATCGAAAGAGCTATGCTTGAATACAGCACGCTCAAGTGAAAAGGAATCTGGAGCTTTGACCTCCATTGCTGTTCCAGAGTCAGGGATGCTGTCTTGTTTGCCAAGATGGGCTGGACATGTAATGTGATTTGGAGATGACCGGGGAACTAGAACAGTTACCGATGGATCCCACGGGATGTCAAAGATCATGTGGCCGCCACCTACAAGATGGTCAGACTTCTTCGCCAAGACTCTGAACGAACAGTTTGAGGCTCTTTGTATTCCTGAAGCAACCAGATGCCATTGGGCTACCCTGGCATGTGATAGGGTTAAATGGAATATTACTGGCGCCCGCCCGAACAAATCGACGAATAACGGGATGTCAAGTGATGAAGTGATATACTGACCTTACCAAAGATGCTAAGCAGAGGAAGACCACCATATTAAAAGATTCTTAACATTTTCCATTAGGAATTTCAGCCTTTAAAAAAAAAACGAAAACTACCATGTACTATCAAACGGCTTATATTCACGCCTCCACGACCCCCATTTCAAACTTAATAATGCTAAATTCTAATGAGGATACAAACCAGTAAAGCACTCTCATTCACTGCTGGTAGAAATGAAACAGCAGCCATTCTAGTTTAGCAAATCACTTTAAACTCTTCCAAGTTTTGTTTTTAAGCAGAACTAACCATGATTTTACCATACAAACTAGGGAATCAAGTTCCTAAGTATTTACTCAAATGATTTGAAAATGTATAGCCATATAAATCCCTGCAAGTGACTTCATATGAAAGCTTCATTCATGATCAATCAAAACTGGAATCACCAAGACCTCATTCAATAGGTAAAGAGTTGAACTAGTTTGTTCACAATGGACTATTATTTGCTAATAAAGATGCACTAAAGAAACATGTAACAGGATGCATTTTAAATGTATATTGCTAGGTACGCTAAAATGGGTAAATTGGCATGAAGAGTATATGTGTGGATCATTCCAATTCTATTACATTCAGGAAAAGAAATGTAGAAAAGGTAAACCACCAGGGATTGCCTGGAATTTGGGAACAGGATATAGGTGAAACACAGAGGACCTTAAAGGCAGCATACTATATATCATGCAAGGATGGTGACCCCATGAACTCAAGGTTTAAACCCCCAAAATTTGATAGCACAAAGAGTGACTCTTAAAATGCGCGAACACTTTTGTTTAAATAAGAGCTCAAGGGATCTCAGAAAGCAAAAGCCCAGGTAATTTAACTGGATCACAAATTCATGAACCTTCTTACTGAAGGCAGTGAAGGAGAAAGGTGCCATGTAACTTTGTAGGATGTAAAACTCTAATACTAAAGGCGAAAGGAAGGACATGTAAGTTCTGTGCGCTAGCTGATAAAACTGTTTCCTATTGGGAATTCATTAACAATTTAGATATTGGAATCGAACAATTAAGCAAATGGATGGTGGAGAGATGGAAAGAGGTTCCTGATAGTTTGGATGGGAGAATACAGATAAAGAAGAAAAGCCTGGACTAATCCATGCGGTAATAGGTCGAGTTAAAGACATGAGCATGAATTCAGTATTAATGTGTGTACAGATGACTTCATAAGGAGATATTTCTGGATAACTGTATACACACATATTTCCTTGTTCTTCCAGATGAGATGACCTAGAGCAGTCATCCACCACTTAGCACATATGAGAGGTCCCAGAATGCTAGAAGCAGCAACACTCTCATAGCAATAAACACCTTTCGTACCCAGATCTTGGTCTCTGAGATCACCAACTGGGAACAAACACCAGGATTCCTCAAATTAACTTTGGTATTCCAGATTATTTTAATATTAGGGTACTAAATATACAAGCCCTTGCCTGGGGCATCTTAAAATACTAAGAGGTAAGTGAATGCTTAAAAAAAATGGTTCCTCCTCCCCAACCCTGCCAAATGTCTACACTGATGGAGTAATGTCTAAGAGCACACAGGAGTCGTCCAATAATCTGCTTCCACAGGCCAAAGCCAGAACAATTTGGACAATGAAATAAAGTATTAGGTTATAATCCAAAGCACAAAATAAATATACATGAGTCCATATTGATATAAATAAATGATGGAACCAATCAATAATTGATGAATAAGAGGCAAATTTCCTTGCAGAAGTCTGCCAGATGAATTATGTAGACACTGCGCTCTTGTAGAAGGAGAACATAAGTGCCGGTACCCTCACTGCAAGCTCCCATGAAGCTTTACCTCCAGAGAATCTGGCGAGGATTGGGGAAAGGAAAGCTCTCCTGTGGGGAACTGGAACACTCATTCAGCCAGGAAGTGAAGGCCTCAGCACCAGGCTATGCTAGCTGTATGCACCGGGACATGAGGTGTTGGGAATGGTGCTTTCTGCTTGTTTCCACCAAGCCCAAAATCCCAGACTAAACATCAGCCAAGTCCATTTGAGGAACATCCCTCAAAATAGCTTATCTGTGTTTCAAAACGATCAAGCTCGGTGCTGGTGAGACAGCTCTGCAGGCTGACACACGTGCCTTGCCTGCTGGAGTTATGGATTCAAACCCAGGCATTTTAGTTTCCCTGAGCATCTCTGGGAGTAAGCCCCAAGCAGGGTGTGACCCCTAAACAAACAAAAAAACAGTCAACCAGAAAACAATCTAATTTTGTGCAAAACAAAGAAAACAAAGAGAAACTTTCGCAGCCAGGAACAGGAACAAAGATAGGACACTGCAGCAGCATGTCCAAACCCAGGACTGGAATCAGCTATGGACTTTTTGGGGGAGCCAAAAGTACATGTGTATATCAGTCTATTGCATTATCAAATGGACTAACTAATGTGAGCAATAGAGTAACAGGGTAAATTAGCTGTGGGGTTTGAGAAACTCTACTCGAAAATCTGAATCAGGAAAATGGACTTTCTCACTGTTCTTTTTTGTTTGTTTATTTTTCTTCCAAATAGTTCTTACTGCTACCAAGCTTCATCTTATTCATTTATGCTCTGCCTCCCAGCTGGCCAGTTCAATCCCTGGGCACCTTAATAGCTAAAAACTCTAAAACTCTACCAATGGGCTAATCACTTGATGATTTCTGCTCTCTTAGAAGAAAGAGCACAGAAGGAACTGACGTCCACAGAGAAGTTTCTTGGTTATTCAGAGAAGAGACACTTTACTGAAGCCTTCCTCTGCAGATTAAAAGCAGGGTAAAGATCTTCTTGCCAGTCTTTATGTACTGCAGTTTCTAAATACTTCACCACCCTGGACACTTTCCCATGAGTATTTATGTGTGTCGAGAAGAGGAGCCCAAATTAAATGCACTTTATTTCCTATTGTATTCAGATCAGAACTGAGCAGAGGGTCATATCTGCTTTCATCTATGGCTTTAAGTCTATACAGTGTCACTCTGGTTGTGGATATCCATTCAAGAAAGTGAACTGAATAAAAGGAGCTCACTTTGTACCACCTCCCCTAATTAAACACACTACATCGACTGTCAAGCAACTCATTTAAATTCCACACCTTTCTAGATGTTTTCATTGTTTGAAATCAACTAGCTTGACCATCTTTCTAAACAGATTGCTTACATCAGCTACCTTGACTGTCACCCCTCATCCTGTGTCCCCAACAACTTGGCGCCCATCCACAAACACAAGTACTACTCCCAACTAGGGTGTGAAGCGCCACTGGTCAGCAGGACTTTTGCTCACTGTGTATGACCTAACAGGCATACAAGCCTTAGCCCTGGCAGCAGAGCCAACAGTGGCTCAGAAACCAGCTCCAGCCCCCTCCATGGGGTGGTCCAGGAGCCCTTGGAAACATTATCTGGGGCAATCATTTTCAGACATTAAAGTCTGTGCAAGCCCAGATTTCCAGGGAAGAAATATTTTACAGGAAATAAAAGTACACATATTGAAGATTTTACCAGCTCCAACCCTTGCTAAGGACAACATAGTTCAGGGCCATGAGGATTGTTCTCAGCTTCTGATTTGATTCCCACTCCCAGCCACTCCATCTGAGGACAGAGTCCATCTCTCTAGTACTCGCCCCAGAATACTGATCAATCATAATCTACACGACTGAGGATGGGGAAGATGCCAGCCAAGCAGCAGAAAAGACTCTCGAGGCGGGGAGATCCTACAGACTGCATCTGGGACTCTGATGTCACCTGCAGATCCTGCAGCTGCCCCGCTATTATTCGAACACTTTGCATGTCGTATCCATGTACCTTCACACCCCGAAACTCATTCCTTTGGCATGTCCCCAGTGATGGCAGATAGAGGAAGCACTGGCTTGAGAGACCACATGGGATCTAATGACCACAGGCAAAATCCTACCCAAAGTTTGCTGGTCAAACCTGAGCTATCGCATTCTATACGGAATAAATAGGACTGTATCAAAATAAAGAGTTTCTGCCTGGCTAAAAGAAACTTGGGCTAAAATTAAGACTGCTAACTTAATGGGAAAAATATTTGTGGGTCAGCACACCAGGTAATAAGTTGATATGTAGGACATATAAAGTACTCACAAAGATGAGCAACAACAACAACAAAAATCTGAAAACCTCATAAAAGACACAGGGAGAGGAAATGAGCAAGGACTTCTCTGAGAAAGACCAAAGGATGGCCAACAAGAACATGAAAAAAACTCATCATTTTTCCTATTAGGAACATCCAAATCAAGACAATAATGAGATACCATCTCACATCAGCAAGAATAACACATCTGAAAAATATTGGGAACAATCTATGGTGAGAAAGGAACTCTCATCCACTGGTGTTGAGAATGCTGATTCAAATCCTATGGAAAACAGTATGGAACATTTTCATTAAACTTAAAATTTAGCTGCTACACAATACAGCAATTCCATGCTTTAGAATCTACACCATAATTCAATAGGACATATGCATACCATTATTCATTGAAGCATTCAGTACAATAGTTAAGATTTGAAATCAACCTAGATTTCAAGCAAGAGATGAGTGGATCATGAAAATGTGATATACATACACAATGGAATACTACACAACTGTAAGGAATGATGAAATAATGCGATTTTTTAGAAACATGCATGGAACTGGTAGACATGTTAAGGTCAGAAGAAGAAGGATGATATCACTAATATGAGATTGTCAGAATAACTATGGGGGAATACAGTATTTTAAACTTTTTTATTTTTTTGGGTCACACCTGGCAATGTTCAGGGGTTTCTCCTGGCTCTGCACTCAAGAATTACTCCTGGTGGTGCTTGGGGACCATATGGGATGCCGGGATCAAACCCGGGATCGAACCCGGGGCCAGCATGGGCCGGCTGCATGCAAGGCAAATGCCCTACCGGCTGGGCTATCTCTCTTGCCCCAATACAGTATTTTAAAGGGACATTACAAGATTGTCCTTAGCTCCAGAGTATAGGGAAGAGAATAGTGGGGGAGGGGGGATAGATGAGAAACAACAGAGAGCAGATCAAGGGGATTCAGGTGTATCAGTGGTGGTAAGGAATGGTGGAGCTAAATATTCAAACCACAGAGTCAACAACACTGAAATCATGAGAATCAAAGAGTAACAACTAAACTTAAAAGGTGTCTGTCATGAGGGAAGGCTGGAGGCTGGGGGTGGGGCGGGGGATTGGGTTAAGAGAGGGAACATGGGAGTGAAGTTGGCTCTTGAAATGGGATGGGTACTGAAACGCTGCATGTCTAAAACTCAATTATGAATAACTTTGTAAATCATGGTGCTTTAATAAAAATTTACAAAAAAAAAAAAGGGAAAAATAGCTAAGAATTTCTCAAATCTAGGGAAAGATTTGAATATCCAAGTTCTAAAGCATATAGATCACCAAATAAACTCAAAGTGATCTGTTTTCTTTGAGTCTGTCAAAAATCAATATTAAAAATAGAATCTTAGAAGCATAGAGAGAAAGACACCTGAAACTTACACAAGGAGTCCCAAGAGGCTACCAGTGGATTTCTGGCAACGTCTCATAGATTGGGAGAAATTGGATGATTTTCAAAATGTGGAGAAGGAACAAACAACTCTGATATGTAATAAAACTTGATCCAGCAAAGGTGTTCTTAAAAATGAAGACGAGATAAAGATATAGTTAAAACAGAATCACTTTTTCAAGTTGAAATCAAAATATATAATTTAGTAACATAAAGATATAAAATATATAATATACTTGATAAGTTAAACAGTTAAATAAGAATAATCTTATTCTGCAAATGATGATCTGTTAATCTTTTAACTCCTTAAATACTAAAGAAAAATGTAATAAAAATAGTTAAAGGCTAAGAAATGAAAGAGGACATGAGGATATGGAAACATATCCCGTGCTCATGGATTGGAAGAATCAACACTGTCAAAGTGGCAATACTCTCTAAAGCATTATACAGATTCAATGCAATCCCTATAAGGACACCCATGACATATTTCAAAGAAATTGACCAAACACTCTTGAAACTTGTATGAAAAAAATAAGCCCCACAAATAACTAAAGCAATCCTTGGGGAAAAGAAGATGACATCACCTTCCCCAACTTCAAACTGTACTACAAAGTCATAATAATTAAAACAGCACACTACTGGAGTAAAAACATATCTGTGAATCTATGGAATAGAGCTGAATATCCTGACATATATCCTCAAATAAATGATCAGTTAATCTTTGATAAAGGAGCAAAAAATATGAAGTCTAGCAAGGAAAGCCTCTTCAAGAAGAGGTGCTGGGAAAACTGGGCAGCTACATTAAAAAATTACCTCTTTCTAATGCCATGCACAAAAGTCAGATCAATATGGATTAAAGATCTCAATATCAGACCTGAATCCATAAAGTACACTGAAGAAAAAGGGGCAAAATGCTCCATGACATTGAAGCTAGGGCATCTTCAAAGATGAAACACCACTAAAAAAAGTGAAAGCAAAGATAAACAAATGAGACTAGATTAAACTAAAAGACTATTAACCCAATGCCTACTGATAAGGGGTTTATATATATATATATATATATATATATATATAGAGAGAGAGAGAGAGAGAGAGAGATCACTGGTAGAACATATTACAAAAAAAGCCAACCTTAAAAAAATGGGGGAAGAAATCAACAGAAACTTCCTCAAAGAAGAAATTTGAATGCCCAAAAGGCATATAAAATTCTCTTCATCATTAATCATTAGGGAGATGCAAATCAAAACAGCAATGACATATCATCTTACACCACAGAGACTGGCACATATTCAACGGTGAGAACAACCAGTGCTGGTATGGATGAAGGGGAAAAAGGACTCTACTGTTATTGTCTGTGGGACTGTCCACTGGTCCAGGCTTTTTGGAAAACAATATAGACATTCCTCCAAAAACAGAAATTGAGCTTCCATTTGATCCAGCAGTACCACTCCTGGGAATATATCCTGGGGGCCCAAAAGCACACAGCAGAAACACCATTTGCATTTATATGTTTATCACAGCACTATTCATAATAGCCAGAATATGGAAATAACCTGAGTGCCCGAGAACAGACAACGGGATAAAGAAACTATGGTACATCTATACAATAGAATACTATTCAGCTGTTAGAAAAAATGAAATTTGAAATTCACCTGTAAATGGATGGACATGAAGAGTATCATACTGAATGAAATTAGTCAGAAGGTAAAGGACATACAGGAATGATTGCATTCATTTGTGGGATATAAAAAATAGCATGAGACTAATATCCAAGGCCAGGCAGAGACCAGGAAGACTTGTCAATGGTTGAAATCTACCACAAAAGTGTGGGGGTCAGAGGTTAGGTAAGATAGAGAAGGAACCAATGTGCTAATCACTTGATCACCCGACTTCCCATAGATCATCAATTACTCGGCGGGCACCAGGGCACCAGTAACATCTCCACATGCCCTGTCACATGCTAGTAGAGCCCAAGGGCATCTGCTTGCTCCAGGAACATAAAGAGCCTCAAACCATTCCATCAAGTCATGGGAATGGGGTCTATAATTGTTACTGGTATTTGGCATATCAAATACAACACGGGTAGCTTGATTTGAATATGCTAATAATTGCTGGAAATGGTTAACGCCAGAATAGAACTGAGCAATGAAAGTAGGCAAAGAGATATACATGATAATCCCTAAATTTATGTATTTATAGATATACATAAATTTATATATATATACATAAATATATGTATTTATAGAGAAAGAGAGAGAGAGAGAGAGAGAGAGAGAGAAGAAAAGTACCTGCCATAGAACATAGAAGCAGGCTGGGGAAGGAGGAGGGAATCTGGGAACATTGGTGTTGGGAAGATGCACTCGTAGAGGGATAGATGCTGGAATGCTGTATGACTAAAGCACAATCATGAAGAGCTCTGTAATTGTATATCTTATAGTAGTATAATAAAAATATATAATAATGTTTGAATGAATATACAATATAGTGACATAAAAGGTGGCATAGAAATAAAAGAGTATCTATATGTAAAGATGTTACAATGCAAAATGTACTATTTTATCTAAGATCTTTTATGTTAATACTTCAATAATCCACAAAGGAAAAGCTACATTAGACTGAAAAACAAAAAGAAAAGAAATACTACATAAAATTATCACTTCACAGAGCATCAAAGGAAAAGGACAAGGGAACAATAAAACAGTCACAAGCAGTAAGATGACATTAATAAGTCCTTTACTATCAATAATTACTTTGCTGGTAAGTGAAATTAACTCTCTAATGAATAAAGTTGGGTGCACTAATTGATTAAAAACAGACTCAGGCGAAGGAGGCGAGAGACTCCCCTGCGCGCAGCAGTCGCTGTGGCAGCAGGAGCAGCAGTGACAGGGACCCAGGGTAAGTGTTCCTAGGAGGTGAACTTGCAGCATTCTAATACATGTAACTCTACTAAGGACCTGCTCCCACATCAGAGGCTGCCACAGGCACCATGGGAAAACAGTGCATAACCCTACCAGGAGCAGTGGAGGAAGATAGGAGTCCTAAAGCTTCAAACAAGGAATACCCATAGTACAAAAAATCTCTGATAAAGAATTCAGAGATGAAATGGTGAGGATGTTCAAATAGAAGGATGTTCAAATAGAATGAAGAAGGAAGATGGTAAATGAAAGATCTCGGGGCATCGGGAAGGAAAAGGAATGCTGGATTAAACAGAAATATGTGTATATCCAATACGGGTTTTATGAGTTTTGCAAAGCATATTTAATGACTGAAACAAAAATAAAATATTATGATACTTAAAAAAAAGAATGAAGTCATGGAATTTGCTTATAAATGGATGGGCATGGGAGTATCATGCTAAATGAAATGAGTCTGAAGGAGAGGAACAGACACAGAATGATAGCATTCATTTGTGGGGTGTAAAAAACATAATATGAGACCAATATCCAAGGACAGTAGAAACAGAAGCCAGGAGGTTTGGTCCACTGTTGGGAACCTGCTTCAACCTCTTGAGGTTGCGAAAAGACAGCTGGGATATGGACGAGATCACTATGACAAAGATAGTGGTAAATGACCACTGTATAAAAACTGCATGCAGAATAGAAGAGAAGAAATATGGCAACCTCTCAATGTCTGTATTGCAGACCATAATGCTCAATAGGAGAGGGAGAGAGAGGGAAGGTGCCTTCCACAGGGACAGGCTAGATAATGGGAGGGTAAGGGATGTTGCAGGAGAGTAAAGGGCACACTGGTGGTGGTATATGTGTATTGGTTGAGGGATGGGTTTTGGAACATTGTGTGACTAAAACCTGATCATGAACAGTCTTCTAACTGTATGGCATGGTGACGCAAGAAAAGAAAAGAAAAGAAAAGAAAACTAAAGAAGAGAAAAGAAAAGAAAAAGAAAATAAAAGAGTGGAATGGACAGCCAATAAAAGGAGGGATATGAAAATATCAGTGGAACAGCCAGCCAATAAAATACAGGAGGAAAGAAGAGCAGAACCCAAAAAGCAAAAAAATAAGAAAATGACAAACAGGGGCTGGAGCAATAGCACAGCGGGTAGGGTGTTTGCCTTGCATGCAGCTGACCATGGTCGCTCCACGGCATCCCATATGGTCCCTGAGCACCGCCAGGAGTAATTCCCTAGCAAAAGCCAGGAGTAACCCCTGAGCATCACTGGGTGTGACCCAAAAAGCAAAGAAAAAGACAAACAGAAGTGTTATTAATAAAAAGTTTGGTAGATGAAATGAAAAACTCAAGGAATGAGTGCAATAGTAGAATGATAACAGAATAAGACAGAATCAGCAAGCTTGAAGCTAAGCTGCAGAAAGCATTCAGGCAACAAAAAAACAAGACCCAACTGTATCTTGCCATTTAAAACTAACTTCAATTGTCTTTAAGAACACATACAGGCTTAAAGTGAAAAGATTTTTAAAAAATTATTTCAAGGTAGTACAGCAGATAGGGTAAGGCATTTATCTTGCACAGTATGACACAGGTTTGATCCCTGGCACTCCAGTTGGTTCCCTGAAGCCTACCAGGAGTGATCCCTAAGCACAGAGCCAAGAGTGATCCCTGAGCACAGAGCCAGAAGTAATTCCTGAGCATCTCCAGGTGTGTACTCTCAAAAAATGGTTTCATGCAAATAAAATCCAAAAGAATTTTAATGATAACTCTCATATACAAGAAATTTATATTAAAGTCAAAAGGCTCAGCATGAGGCAACTAAGAACATTACATAATGATAAAAGAGTTAATCTGTTAAGATGTAACATTTGTAAATAGATATGCATAAAATACTCCAGATAACCAAAATACACATAAACATGAAAGAAGAAATAGAAATAATTGGTGAGACTCAATAGCCCAGTTTTGACAATGAGCTCATAATCTAGACATAAAATCAAGTCTAAGAAAATAGACTATTTGATACAGACATGCATGCACTCACACACATGCACATATAGATGATTCCATCTGACAGCAGTAGCCTACACACAGATTCTTATCCAGCACATGGATTATTCTACTGGAGAGATGACCCAAAAAAAGCCTTAGGAAAATTTAAGAAGAATGAAATCAACCAGGTAAAACTTCAGCCCACTAGTATGAACTAGAAATCATTAATAAGAAATTGGGAAAATTCACAAATATATAGAAATTAAACACTTCTAAATAACTAATGGGTCAAAGAAAAATCCAAAAGAAGTCTAGAAGAATGCTGAAGCAAAAATAAAAATATACAATCTATGAAAAATTTGTAGAAGAATGTTTATAGTGATAAATGCCTACATTTAAAAAAAATGTAAAGTCAGGGATGTGGCTTGATGGTAAAATACATGTTTGCATGCACAAGACTGGGTTTAAATCCTACCACTGCCAGAGTGAGAACCAGAAAAAAAGAAAAAATGAAGGTCCCAAATAAACATAACTATACCTCAAGGAATTTATAAAGTAAGCCCAAAGTTAGCATAAGTAAGGAAATAATGGAAAAGGAGAGAGACCTCAAAGGTGTTTACAATGATTTTCTCCATATATACAGATATATCTTTCTATATATAGTCTCATACATATATATGTAGTATCATATATAGTATACATATATAATCTCATTTATATGAGACTACATTAAGTTTAGATTTTTTTTTATATGGGAAAAGAAAAATCTTTGGCTAAAACACCCTAGTGAAAAGAAATAGTTGCAAGGCATGAATCTTATAAAGGATAATACCAAAGATAAATAAACAGGTCAGGAGAGAATACAGCAGGTAAGGAAATTGCCTTGTGTGCAACTGATCCAGATTTGATCTCCAATATCCCAAATGGTCCTCTGAGCACCAGCAGGAGTGATATCTGAGCACAGAGCCAGGAGTAAGCTCTGAGCACAGCAGAGTGTGCACCAAAAAACTAAGCAACAACAACAACAAAAAAGCTCAACAACAAAAACAATAATCCCATAAAAAATGGAAAGAGGAGAAATAATTAGACATATTCCTAAAGAGGACTTATTGAGGGGCCAATTAGTATATGAAAAAAAGTGATCACTGTCACTTATTAGGGAAATGCAAATAAAAAATTACAATCAAATATCTCATACCAGAGAGAATGGCAGATATTAAAAACTGGAGATAACTAGTTGGGAAGGGATATGATTAAAAAAGACCTTTCACTATTGCTGGCCTGCTGTCTGGCTCATACTCTATAGAAAACAGTAGGGAGATTTCACACACAAAGATATGTAATAAATAAACCTTCTATATGACCCAGCAATTCCACTTCTTGGAATATATCACTACACACCAACACCAACACACACACACACACACACACACACAATCAATCCCAAAAGAAATGTGTACACCTATGTTCATTGCAGCATAGAGCACAAATTTTGGGATATGGGACCAACTTTTGGATTGTTTCAATAACAGAGATCCAGTGACAAATATTGACTGGATAACAAAGCCATGGCCATACACAACGGAACACAATGCCGCTATAAACAAAGATGAAATCTTGCAGTTTGTTGCTACTTGGATGGAAATTGGAGGGCATGAAGTTAAGTGAAATAAGTCAGAGGCAGAGAAGTATTGGATATCAGTCACCTGTAGTATACAAAGAAATAAAACAAGGGAACAGACAGTATTGAAGGATCACATGCTCAAGACCTTGGGTTACAAAACTGATATCACCAAACGAGGGTGCAGGTAGAGTAACGGGTGCACTAAGAGTAGTGTAGGGCAGTGATAGGAGTGACCTTGGATACGCTAGTGGTGGTCAGGGGTGGTGACTGTACATCAAAACCTTGAACATTAATACTTTTGTAAACCTGTTACCTAAACTATAATAGTAATTAATTTGAAAATAAACAAAATTCTGGTTTTGTTGATTTTGGTTTTTAGATTTTTGTTTGAGGGTCACATCCACTTGTACCCAAAGCTTCCTCCTGGTTCTGTGC